>CAUYRH010066322.1:0-12965 GCA_963574655.1 Perodicticus potto | reverse complement strand
GTAGGGCTGTCTTGTCCTGCATCAGTTCTCCCTCTCAGAGCAGAAACCCTAACTGCTGTTTGGGAAAAAGGGCGACGACTCAATCTAACTGCTTCCTGCTGAATCGGGCGATGATAGAAGGGGGCAGTTAGGGTTTCTCCAGAGGGAGAGTGATACAGGGATTCATGGACTGGACCCATCTTTATTGTGTGTAGCTTGATGACATTTCTGGAAAACATAAATCTGATTAGTATAGTGAGTAATAGACAAAGGTAGAACAGCGTCAGGTCAGAAGCACTTATTCAGTGATGCTAAAAGAAAACCAAATTAGGATTTTCTTGCTGTTTCCTAAATAATAACTTCAAATTTTCTTTTGGCTCACAAGTGTAGGTGGTCTGTGGTTGGCTGTCTTCATTGTCTGCCTCCGTAGAAGATGGAGGGTTCCAGGATTTTACTCGTGAATGATGTATGCAGGAATCGACTCCTATAACTTTAACAGCTGTAGAAGAAGGCTAGATAACAGGAAAGGGGACTTCCCAAGTTGGGGTTAGGGAAGGTGAATTAGAGGGGAGAGTTTTGATCATGACTAGATTTTTAGGAGGGAAAAGTTCCTGTTTTGGTTAGTATGTCCCTCCCCAAACGGGGAGCAGGACTTTCAGGCATGATTAGGGAGGCATGAGAGAATAGCAAGTCATCCCAATTGCAGCTTAAAGGCTGGGAGAAAAATTTGGTAACCGGCTTTCCAGACACCCCATGTATAGTTATGGATTTGGGAAATAAAAGACCAGGGTTAGAGAGAAGTACAGAAGTAAATGAAGTTTAATTTATAATTGGGGGGCTTGGTACATGGCTCATGCCTGCAATCCTAGAGCTCTGGGAGGCCCAGGAGGGTGGATTGCTTGAGCTCAGAAGTTGGAGACCATCCTGAGCAAGAGGAGAGCTGGCCTCTAAAAATAGCCAGATGTTGTGGCAGGGACCTGTAGTCCCAGCTACTTGGGAGGCTGAGGCAACAGGATCTCTTGAGTGCAAGAGTTTGAGGTTGCTGTGAGCTGGGATGCCACGGCAATCTATCTACCGAGGGTGACAGAGTAAGACTCTGTCTCAAAAAAAAAAAAATTATAATTAAAGAAAAATTTTATAAGCTTAGTGTGACACTATGTGTATAGTGTTTATAAAGTCTACAGTATTGTATGGTAGTGTCCTAGGTCTTCACATTTAGGTCTTCACTCAACTGCTGACTCACCCAGAACAACTTTTAGTCCTGCAATCTCCATTCATGCAAAGTGCTCTATACAGGTGTACCATTAAAAAAATCTTTTGACTTGGCCTGTGGCTCAACGGGCTAAGGCGCCAGCCACGTACACCTGAGCTGGCGGGTTCGAATCCAGCCCCGGCCAGCCAAACAACAATGACGGCTGCAACCAAAAAATGGCCAGGTGTTGTGGCGGATGCCTGTAGTCCCAGCTACTTGGGAGGTGGAGGCAGGAGACTCGCTTGAGCCCAGAAATTGGAGGTTGCTGTGAGCTGTGATACCACGCACTCTATCCAGAGTGACAGCTTGAGGCTCTGTCTCAAAAAAAAAAAAATCTTTCATACTTTAATTTCACTCTACCTTTACCTAAATTTACCATTGTGTTACACTTGGCCTACAGCATTAAGTAAGTAATATGCTATATGGGTTTGTTGCCCTGGAGGAATAGGCTTAGCGTATGGCCTAAGTGTGCAGTAGGCTATATCATCTAGGTTTGTATAAGTATACTCTATGATGTTCACACAATAAAATCTCCTAATCTTGCATGACTATGTATGTATGAGGTCAGATAATTAAGTTTGCAAACTCAAACTCACCCTAGAAAGAGTGCTGCATATAGCTCATTACTTCAAAGTGAAGGTGGGGCCAGCCATGGTGGCTAATGTCTGTAATTCGAAGAAGCAAATAAATTCGTGTGGACCTTCAGTTTATCACCTCCATGAGGTGGAATGAAAAAAAAAGACAACCCACTCTGTAGAAGGTGAGGATGTTGGCAACAGGGGAGACCTGATCAACAGGCTAATTAGAAGAATGAATGAAGGTGTATATAATGATTATTTTTGTAATCTGGTCATTTAATAAATAGTGACTGCTTTCAAATTGAAAAAAAAGAAATAGTAGCATTGTAATTACCAGGGACTTCAACATCCCACTGTCAGACCTGGAAAAATCACCAAAAATAAAAATAAATGCTGAATTTAAATGGGAACTTAAAACACATAGACCTAACAGACATTTACAAAAATGACTCCATTAGCTCAAGAGCCTTGTCTCCTTGATTTAGTCCATTGTGGAATATTTCTTCTGTGTTTTAAAATTTCCCTTAATTACTCTTCTTCTTCTAGAATACATATTCTAGTAGACATATACTAGAATATGTCTACAGACATTTCTGTAGTCTGTAGTCTGCAGAAATTTCTACTGCAGACTACAGACTACATTCTCATCAGCACATGGAACAAAGCAATTCTCAAATTCAGAAAAATCAAATTCATTCCATGTATCTTCTCAGATCACAGTGGAATAAACTAGAGGTCAATTCCAAGATACACTCTCAAATCTACAGAATGTCATGGAAATTAAATAGCCTGATGATGAATGATCCTTAGGTAAATGATGAAATTAAGATATAAATCAAAACATTTTTCAATCTTAATGACATAGAATAAGCATCCATAATCTATGGGATACATAAAAGGTAGTATTAAGATGAAATTTAATAGCTTCAGAGGCTTACATCAAAAAGATAGGAAGATCACAATTTAATGACCTAATGCCACAGCTCAATGAACTAGAAAAAGAACAAATCCAAAACTAACAGAAGAAATGATATAACAAAGCTCAGAGCAGAGCAGATCTAAAAGAAAAAAAAAATTACAAAGGATTAACAATACAAAAAATTCATTCTTTAGAAAGTAAACAAAATTATAAACCTTTTGATAGATTCGCCAGAAGAGGAAGTAAAAAAATTAAAAAGAAAGAAAAGAAATGAAAATAGATCCCTTTTGCCTTTTCTTTGGTGTGATGATGAGGCTCGGTTCACTGTCTGTGAACGTATCTTGCTCTGTAAGCCAGTACCTTGCTCTTACTATGTAAACCTATATTTTTATTCCCCAATATATTTTGTTTCACACTTGCCTTAAAAAAATGAAAATGGACAAATTACAACTGATACCAGAGAAATACAAAACATCATGACTTCTATAAAAACTTCTACATACACACACACTAGAAAATTTAGAGGAGATAGGAAAAGTTTTTGGAAACACATGAATTCCCAAACTTGAATCAGGAAGAAATAGAAATCCTAAATAGACCAATAATGAATAACAAGATAGATGCATTAGCACCAACTCTCCCAAGAATAAAAAGCCTCAAACAAGACAGATTCATAACCAAATTCTATAAGACCTACAAAGAATTCACACCTATTCTACTGAAACTGTTCCATAACATTGAGTAGAAGGGAATCCTCTCTAACTCATTCTACAAAGCCAGTATCACCTAGGTACCAAAGCCAGGAAAGGAAACAACAAGGGAAAAAACTACAGACCAATATGAACATATATGCAGAAATCCTAAACAAAATACTAGCAAACAGAATTCAACAGCACATCAAAAAAATAATCCACTGTGATCAAGTGGGATTCATCCCACATCCAGGGATGCAAGGAGGGTTCAATATACATATATAAATCAATAAACGTGATTCAACACTTAAACAATAATTAATAAAAACAAAGACCAGGCTCCGCGCCTAAAGCACAGTGGTTACAGTGCCAGCCATATACACCGAGGCCGGCGAGTTCAAACTCAACCCGAGCCAGCTGGACGACAATGACAACTGCAACAAAAAAAATAGCTGGGAGTTGTGGCGGGTGCCTGTAGTCCCAGCTATTTGGGAGGCTGAGACAGGAGAATTGTTTGAGCCCAGGAGTTTGAGGTTGCTGTGAGGTGTGACACCACAGCACTCTACCCAGGGCGACAGACATAGTGAGACTCTATCTCAAAAAAAAAAAAACCAAACCAAACAAAGACCATATGATAATCTCAATAGATGCAGAGAAAGCATTTTATTTAATTTTCATCTAGCACCCTTCCATGATGAAAATTCTGAACAAACTAGGTATAGAAGGAACATACTTCAAAATAATAAAAGCCATATATGATAAACTCATGGGCAATATCATACTAAATGGGGAAAAGTTGAAAGCATTCTCCCTAAGAACTGGAACAAGACGTACCCACAGTCACCATTTCTAGCCAGAGTATTCAGAAAAGAGGAAGGAACCAAGGATGTCCAAATCAGGAAAGAGGAGGTCAAATTATTCCTGTTTGCCATCAAGATAATGGTATCCTTAGAACACCCTACAAATACCACAAAAAGACTCCTATAATTGAGGAATAAATTCAGTAATGTTTTAGATACTGAAATTTAAATAATTGTACAAATGCATAGCATTTCCACACACTAATAACAATCAAACCGAGAATCAACACAGTAAGCAGACAACTAAAAAAATAAGAGAAAATATTCACAAATTACATGTCTGACAAAGGGCAATATGCAGAATCGTCAAAGAACTGAAACAAATCATCAAGGAAAAAGATAATATCTTGCCATCACAAGGTGGGCAAAAGACAAGAACAGACTCTTTTCTAAAGAAGATAGACATACGGCGAAAAATATGTGGAAAAAAAGCTGACATTACTAATAATTATGGAAATGCAAATTATAACCAAAATGAGATACCGCATTACCTCTGTCAGAATCACCATTGTTAGAAAGTAAAAACAATAACAAAAAACAATAAATGTTGATGTGGTTGTGATATAAAAGGAACACTTGTACGCTGTTGGTGGGAATGTAAATTTGTACAACCACTATAGAAAGCAATATGGAGATTTCTCAAAGAACTAGAAATAGACCTACCATTTGATTTCGAAATTCCACAACTGGGTATCTATCTAAAGAAAGAGAAGTCATTTTTATCAAAAAGACCCCTGATTATTTATTGCTGTACATTTCACAATTACAAAAGATATGGAAACAATGTAAATGCCCATCAAATGATGAGTGGATAAAGAAAATGTGTCTATATAGAGACACTTATACCGTGTTACATATATATATATATATACATTCACACACAGACACACACACACACACATACTCATGTAATGTACTACGCAGCCATAAAAAGGAATGAAATGTTATTTGCAACAATTTGCATGGAACTGTAGACCATTGTCTTAAGTGAGGTATCTCAGGATGGAAAACCAGCATATGTTCTCACTTATAATTGAGATAAGTGGCAATAGTTATGCTCATGATGAATTGCAATAGATATTGGAAACCATGGAAGACAGTAGGAGGGGAGTTAGGGATAAAAATATGCCTGTTGAGTACAATGTTCACTATTCTGGTGATGAGTATACTGAAAGCCTTCACTTCAGCATGATACAATTCACACACATAACAAAAAACAAAAAATATGCATACCTACTAAATTTTTAAAAAAATATTAAAAAAGAATAAGAATTTTATATATTTTATGTTACCAAACTACATAAAACATTATATATTAAAAATACTTATATATAAAATATACAGTATATACTAAATTTTATATATGAAATTTTATATATAAAATATGTAAAGTTATATATGTAGTTATAAAAAGTTATTTTTTTATATCTCATATAAATATATAAAAATGTTATAACCATGTACATATAAAAGTATACATGTAATTTTGTATATGTATAAAGTTTTATATAAAGCTGTGGTTCTCAACTTTCCCAATGCCACAGCCCTTTAAAACAGTTCCTGTGGGTTGCGACCCATAGGCTGAGACTCACTGTTACGAAGGGTATCCCAAAGGTTACCAAACATGCATACTTAAGAGAAAATGGGAGACTGTGGCTAAATGTCATTTACAAAATATTCATTACAAAATTTTATAAAATACTTCTCTATGGGTTGATATATAAATATAAAAACATTAAAAGTATAAGATATAATATAAAATATGAGTTTGTCAATTTTTCCTATTTATGGCAACCTTTGGTACACCTGTATACAGACAGTTCCTGAGTTACAAACATCTGAGTTACATATAACTCACACTTATGGAAGCTATTACAGTAAGTCCCTGAGTTACAAAGATTTGACTGACATACAACTTGCACTTATGAAACGAGTCTATTACAGGTAATAGGTAAATGTGTCTGTTCCAGCTTATGTGCAAATTCATCTTAAGCACAAACCTACATATTTATCCAAAGGAAAAAAGGACATTTTATCATAAAGACACTTGCAACACTTGAATGTGTCAAGCAGCACAATTCACAATTGTAAGGTTGTGGAAACAACCTAAATTCACATAAATACATGAATGTATTAATAAAATATATATTTGTATGCTATGAAGTACTACTCAGCCATTAAAAAATGGTGATCCACTTGGTGGCCATTCTTTTAAGTGAAGTATTTTAAGAATGGAAGGACAAACACCTTATGTACTCAATACTTAGTTGGAAGTAGTTGATCAATACTTGTTTGCACATAGGAAAGTAAAACCCATGGGAATCAAATAGGTGTAAAGGATAGGAGAGTTTGGGTTAATTCACACCTAACATATATAATGCAGTCATTCTGCCTGAAGGGCACACTTACAACTTTAACCTGAAATGTACAAAACAAACAATGTAACCAAAACATGTGTATCCCTGTAATATTCTGAAATTAAAAATAATTAAAAAATTAAAGAAAAAGAACAAACCTACAAAACTTAACTCATTCATAATCCAGGGACTGTGTGTGTATATATATTTATACACACACACATATATATATCCTAAGTTTTATATATGTAAAATGTATATACCGTACAGGGTGGACATAAAGTTTGTGTGCAATTAAAAATAGTTTAACAGGCCAGGAACAGTGACTCACACCTGTAATCCCAGCACCCTGGGAGGCAAAGGTGGATACATAGCTTGAGTTCATGAGTTTGAGACCAGCCTGACCAAGTGTGAGATGTCATCTCTAAAAAAAATATCCAGGCATTATGGCAGGTGCCTGTAAGCCCAGCTTCTTTGGGAGGCTGAATCAAGAGGATCGCTTGATCCTAAGAGTTTGAGGTTGCTGTGAGCTATGACACAACAGTACTCTATTGGAGGCAAGAAAGTGAAACTGTCTCAAAAAAAATAGTTTAACATAATAAATTGCACACTAACTTTATGGACACCCTGTATATAGTACCTAAAATTATGTGAGGTTGAACAATTAAATCCTCCAAACTTAACCTAGAAAAAGTGCTATATATCTCATTGTTAAATATCACTACTGTCACCTTCAAAGTACTCCCCAGGGGAAACTATGCACCACCAGTGGCTAGTTCACCTTCAAACAACTTTTTCTAGAATGAATTTGCAAACTTAATTATTGGATCTCATACAACAGCTCTGATATCTAGGGAAAGAGCTACAAAATTGCTTTGAACTGTATATATAGTACCTAATGCAGAGGGGGTTTGTGAAGATTTCAAACAGCAAATATATGTAACCATATGTATTTGCTTATTGCTTCTGGATTTACCACAAATTACTGGCTTAAAGCAATACGAATTTATTATAGTTGTGAAGGTCAAATGTCTAAACTGTGTATGCCAATTCCTTCTGGAGGCTGTAGGGGAGAATCTGTTTTCTCGCCTTTTTCAGCTTCCAGAGGCTGCTTTCCTCCTGGGTTTGTGGCCCTTTGGTCCATCATCAAAGCCAGCAGTATTGCATCCTCTCTGCTCTCTGACTTCTGCTTTCATGATTACATCTTTCTCTCACTCTGATCTTTTGGTCTTCCTCTTATAAGGATGCTTGCAATTTACACTGTGATCACCCCAATAATCCAGGATGATTTCTCCTTCTCATATCCTTAATCATATCTGCAAGTACCTTTTACCACAAGTATGTTAGTATCAAGTAACATATTCACAGATTCTGGGAATTAGGATTGGATTGTCCTCGAGAAAGCCATTTTTCAGTCTACCACATCATATAAATGTAGACAATTACTAATATTATACTATTCTATGCCTCATATCTGGGTCAATTTTCTTCCTGTTGAAGTACATATATAATTATTCTGTAATTGAAGTCCTATGAATAATAATCTTAATTTTTGTATGTATTCAAACATGTTATAACTGAGTCTAAAATTCTTTCTAGACAGTTATTTTCTTTTCAGTATTTTGAAGGTGGTGATTTATTGTCAATCTGGCATTGATTCTCTAATAAACCGTTATACCAATAAACTTTTGGTCTTTTTTTTTTTTTTGAGACAGAGCCTCAAGCCGTCACCCTGGATAGAGTGCTGTGGCATCACAGCTCACAGCAGCTTCCAATTCCTGGGCTCAAGCGAGTCTCTTGCCTCCACCTCCCAAGCAGCTGGGATTACAGGCTCCCGCCACAACGCCTGGCCAGTTTTTGGTTGCAGCCATCATTGTTGTTTGGCGGGCCCGGGCTGGATTCAATCCCGCCAGCTCAGGTGTACGTGGCTGGAGCCTTAGCCCATTGAGCCACGGGTGCCAAGCCAACTTTCGGTCTTTTTGACAGAATGGGTAGGACTCTAAGATACACAGGATTGTATTAATTATAATCTTTTTCTCCTATACTCTGTCAAAATTATGCTTTTTAAAACTAATTTAAAAATTATATGTTCAAATAAGCACCTGAAAATCCATCAAAGAAGATAAGAATTAGAACATTAAAAAATAATTTTTAATCTATTAACATCTCCATTAGTTCATCTTCCTGCCTTCCATTTCTCCTCCTGAATTTTGCTTTTATTATCTTGCCATAAAAGAAAGTTTTACTGCATATTATTGTATCTAAATAATATATTTTTAGTTGTTTTTGAAGTATTCAGCATGAGGGTTTTAATAACTGCTTTTACTGCCTACTCAGTGATATTTTACTAAGATTAATCTTGTATTTTCTCTGTGTTATAATATTTCATTGTATGATGGAATCAGAATTTGGTTATTCTCACAGTGATGGAATTTTAGTGTTGTTTCCAATGTTTAGATATTATACACAGAATTACTTTTGAAGTTCCTACAAATGTCTTCTGTTTGTGTGGAAAGTGTATGGGTCTGTGTGGGGGTCTCTGTGTGTAGGCACTTAAAATGGAATTGCTGAGTTATAGGGTATACTGATGTTCGGTTTTATAAGATGATGTCAAACAATAGTTGTACACTCCTTCCAGAAATAGACGAGATATTATTGATTTACATCCTTTTTGCTTGCTTTTATCATAAACTTTTTCTATTTGAATGAAAGAATGGTAACTTGTGATTATAATTTGCATGGTCTGGATTACTAAAATGATATTGAACATCTCTTCTTAGTTTTGTTTCTTCTTTTGTGAAATGCCTATACATGCCATTAGTCTATCTGTTTATGTATTTTCTGTCCTGTTCTCATGGTTTTACCCTTGTGGAGTTCTTTTTAAATTCTTGAGGCTAATTCTTTGTCACATATATGTTAAATGTTATGTAAATTATCTATTGCTATGTAACAAACCATCCTAAAAAAATATTTATTCTTTCTACTGATACTATAATGAACTGGGTAGTTTTGCCGCTCCATGTGAGCAGTGGACTGCATTCATTTGATGGCTGAGCTGGGCTGGAAGGTAGAAGCAGTCTTCACTAATATGTCTGGGGCTTCTGCACTATTTTACATACTTTCATACATGCTTTTCCACATGACTGACTTTGAGCATGGTCATCTTAGTGTAGTAGGACTTCTTACATAGTAAATTTCTTCAAGAGGGAAAGTGGAAGGTAAAAGATCTCCTTAAGGCCAAGGCCTGAACTGGCCAAACATTACTCATGATAGGCACCACAAACTTTGAATCTCAGTTGAGCTATTATTCCATAAAAAGAATTTTATTTTTCTTAAAAGTCTGTATTACACAAAAATTATACCTAATTATTATTATTATTATCATGTCTAATTTAATCAATAAAACATTTGTAGAAATGTGTTTTTTCTTTGCTTATATAAATACCCATGTAATAGTCTCAGTTTTGCCTTTCATCTCACAAAGCCTGAAACATTTACTTTTAAGTTTTTTTTGAAAAATTTTACTGACTGCTGCTTTATTGCAAATCAAGAATGGATTTGATTCAAGAATGATTTTTTTCTTTCTTTCCTTTCTTTTTTTTTTTTGAGACAAAATATCACTTAGTTGCCCTTGGTAGAGTGCCATGGCATCAGCAACCTCAAACTGTTGGGCTCAAGTGATTCTCTTGCCTCGGCCTCCTGAGTAGCTGGGATTATTGGGGCCTGTCACAACACCCACGGTCTTGCTATTGGTCAGGCTGGTCTTGAACTCATGAGCTCAAGCTATCCACCCACTTTGGACTCCCAGAGTGGTAGGATTACAGGCATGAGCCACTGTGCCCAGCTGGATTCAGGGATGATTTTGAATCCAGTTGGATCTAGCTCCCTTAGGATCTGTTTCTTTATCTTATGTCAAGGTCTGGGAAAAGGTGTATCCTTCAGTTCTTAGCTGCAGTGAATAATCCTGTGGTTGTTCTTGGTATTCTTTAGGTCATGATTGGGACTCTTTCTGCATGCTAAGTCTCATCAACAAGTAGACTGTTCTATATTGATATTGTAGTTGTCAGTTTCATACCTACTGTGGAAATTACTATCATCTCTATTCTTGTAAGAACTACTCTTGTTCTGGCCTCTTAATTCCTCTTATTTGGTTTGCCTGAATCATATTAACTTGCCAGGTAAAGACTTTTCCTCTATACATTGATTCTAGGCTTAAAATGTTCAGTTAAATTGTACTTCCATGTAGTTCATCATCTTTATTTGGAAACTTTCTGTATCTTGTTAGATTTTCTTCAGTAATCAGAAAGAGACTTTTCCATATTTCAAAACCCACTTCCTGTTGTTCTATTTTATGTGAGGATTTCCCTGAGGACAGCTAGCTTAGTGAATGGTCTGGAATTATACTATAAGAAATATTTGAAGGTATTCAGAATATTATATTAAGCTACATCAAAAGTTGGAAACTATATATGTAGTTTTGAATACCAATAATTATAACTGTCAAATTGTCTTTTATATTAAAGAAAATAATGTCAATATATTTTTTACAGCAAATTACTTCATAATTTAGTTGAGAAAGAATATGGAGACATTCATACCCATTAGTTTGCCTACAGTACATCAAGATGAGGACAAGAAGGAAAGCAACACAAAACAGAGGTAAAAATAAGATATAATGTAATAAGTTTTTTTCTGAAGATTCCAACTATGCATTTCCAATGTTAAGCCATTCTGAAAGTGAAAAACTTAAATTGTCAAGGAGGATTAATTGAGTTTCTAGAGTTTAGAAAACCTGAGTTTCTCAGAGCATAATTCCTGCCAAGATAGTCACACTTATACTGGCTGCTAGTTTCTTCCTTCAGACCATTCTTGGATATACCAAAAAAGTGAGAGGGAGCTTGATGGGTATGATAAATTAGCCAACAACTGAGAAATCTCAGTAGGGAAAAATGTACCATTTACCTTTTCTAATAGTAATGAAAAGTAAAGTACCTAGAAAATTTACTTTTTAAAATGATGTGTTTCTGACCTTTATGAAGAAAGTTATACAGTTCCATTGAGAACTCGACAAAATATATATAGAAAAGCAAAGGTCTAGGAACATATAAGTACTCTTTAAGAAAAAGTAAGTGTGATTCTTGGCGTACAGCTATAAAAACTTATTATCTTATTATAAAGTTATATTAAGGCAGTGTGATACAGAAACAAAGACAATAAAATAAAGAACTCGAGGAGAGACAGTCATATATATTTTTAGTATTACAGGTTGGTGTTCAGTAATGGTGTTATGACAATTATTTATTCATTTTGGGTGGGTAAGGGCCTCAAAGTCAAAGATTTAAGGACACATATGAATCTAAAAACTTGTGAAAAGCCAAACTTTAATATTGTTAGGAAAACATAAGGTAATTTTGTCATCATTTGAAGTAAGGAAAATTTCTTAAAGGAGGCATAAATGATACAAACCATAAAGACAAAGATAGATAAATTATATTATAATTAAGAACTTCTATTTATAAGACATCAAGAAGTGAAAAGTAAATCCAAACAAGAGATATAAAATAACCAAAGATTACTAACTAAAATATATAAATACCTCCAAAATATTATTAAGAAAATGTCAAATAATTCAGTAACAAAGAAAAGGACAAAGGACATAGATAAATATTTTTATGGAGAGGAAACGTTTCAGGATGTTTATAAACCAAATTAGAACTCACAAAGTGCTCAAAGGAGAAGGATTTAAGAATACCTAATAAGCTGTTTGTAAATACGTTCAAGAAGTTATGATTTATTTCTCCTCAAAAAGACATATTATCATTTGAGTATTATCATTTGAGATATTTCATCTGTTTCATTTCTCAAAACAAATACAAATGAGGAACACAATATATGAAAACCTGTGGGATAAGTACATGTACAAGCACACTATGAGGAAAGTCTATTGCAATAGTGCCTACATCAAAAAGCCAGAAAAGGGACTGGGTGCAGTGCCTCATGCCTGTAATCGTAGGAGTTCGAGACCAGCCTGAGTAAGAGTGAGACCCCATCTCTACCAAAAGTAGAAAAATTAGCCAAGCATCGTGGCTGATGCCTATAGGCCCAGCTACTCCCAAGGCTGACAAAGGAGGATGACTTGAACCCAGAAGTTTGAGGTTGTTGTGAGCTAGGCCGATGCCTGATTAGTTTAGCCAAAGGTTCATCTATTTTATTGACCTTTTCAAAGAACCAACTTTTTGATTTATTGATCTGTTCTATAATTCTTTTGTTTTCAATTTCATTTAATTCTGCTCTAATTTTGGTTATTTCTTTTCTTCTGCTGGGTTTG
>CAUYRH010066317.1:0-15200 GCA_963574655.1 Perodicticus potto | reverse complement strand
AAACCAAAAAAAAAAAAAAGAAAAGAAAATAGTGTCTAACTTTCATATAAATTGGATTCAATTCTGACTAAAGTATATTACTTAAATATTAATTTGGTAATTCAACTTGTCAATATGTTGTTTAGGATATTGCATCCTCATTTATAAGTGAAGCATGTTTGTAATTTCCCTTTATAACAATGTATTTTCTCCAATTTCAATATCAGGTGTATCCAGATCAAGTAGAATGATATTGAAACATTTCTTTTATTGTTTATAAGATTTCTGGAATTGCTTGTTTTGTAAAATCATTGTGGTCTATGAGTTTATGACGGTTTGAACTTTGTTATTTAATTCAATTCATTGCTTAATTACTGTTTTCCTATGAATGATTATCCTGTGGTTAATATGTTAGTATAGCAGTATTCCCAGATAGCTTTTTGTTTGTTGGGAGGTTGGGCTTTGGGGGGGCAGAGTTAATACTTTGCATGAAATATCTTATAACAGTGAAATTGCTTTCTCTTTAAAAAAAAAAAGAAAGAAAGAAAGAAAAGAAAATTTTAATCCCTTTATTCGAAATTACCTCCTTTTCCCAAGCCAAAAGACAAAATATTCTCATATGTCCCTTCTAGAAAAACACTCTTAAACATTTTCCCCCTCAAAAACCCATGCTCCCTGTCTTTTCCAGCCAACATCTGGAAGGCTCTGACTATGACCACACCCCATGTTTCTCCTCCCTTCTCAACTCCGCGCTTGGGGCCTCTCTGAGCAGAGAACAGACGGCCACCTCCTGGGTCCTCAGCTCAAACGTGGGGTCACTGTGAACCTCTGGCTGCCGCCTGCCCTTTAACTTCCCTGCCTTGATTTGAACTCTCTAGCGCTCACTGCTTTCCAGCTCCCCTACCTCCTTTCGCGGCTCTCTGAGCTGCTCTGCCGACGCCGCTTCCTTTGCCGTCCTCAGTCCTCATACACCGGGCGCAGCGCAGCTTCTGCTTTGGCTCCTCCCTGATTCTCACGAGAGCACGTGTGGTGAGGAGCCTCCGGCCCACGTGACACAGCAGGCCCGGTCGGGTCAGGTCCTCAGTGATCTTTACCTCCCGCCTCCCATTCTGACTGTTTGGTAAGTTTCGCTCCCACCCTGACGATGCCTATTTAGAGTAGTTTAGGAGGACTGATTTAGGAGATTAACTTTTGAACTGCAATGTTGTTTTGGGTCATGAGTTACGCTGATTACTGGTAAGATAAAGATTAACGTTGTTTTTACTTTGAACTTTCAGGTATAAAACTGTGATTTTGGAAATGAAACAGAACAGTCTTGGAGAGGCTACTCTCATTGCTCTGACAAAGTTTGGTGGACCTATCTCTGTTTCTGCATATTGGCTGACAGTGACGGGTGGCCGGACCTCCGTCTGGTAATACAACTGGCATCTGTGGTGCCTCTCCAGCCCCAGAGGTCCTGTGTCCCCTTCCCCACCCATGGTCTGGGTAGTGGTGAGGCCCCTGAATGTGTGCAAGCCTGGGCCAGGGCCTTAGAAATACCAAAGGCAGATGAGCCTCAGCTGCTGCCCAGAAGTGGGATTTTCGTGAACCCCTGCTTATCCCGCAAACTCCGCCCTTACAGGAGTTTCCTGTGGGAGCCTGGACCTCGTGTCCTCCTGTAGGAAACAAGGAGCAGGAACAAGACTCATCTCTAGCGTCCCTCCTAGGTGTCTCATTCCTGCGTAGTTCCTCTCAACCAAGAGCAAACTCAAAACTCTCCACCTGGCACCCCAAGACCTCCACGCTGTGCCCTCAGGCTTCTCTCTCTACCTCTCACCCTGTGGAATTCTCTACAGGCCTCTCAGCCTTTCCCTCAAACAGACCCCAAGGAGCTTCTGCGCATTAGCAAGCTAATCTCTGCCAGGAAGGTCCTCCCCCAATATCTACCTACCAAGCCTCTGGTTCAGCTCAAAAATCCTTCAATCCTCCAAGTACTTTCCAGGTAGAAACCATTCCCATACTGTAGGTTGAGGTAGGGATAAAGAGGGAGAGATGCAGGTGACACTAGGAGACACTTTGTCTACAATAAAAGGAACAAAGTGACGGGAGGGGGCTCCCAGAAAGAATAGATGTCTTAACCAAGGGGTCCTCCCAAGGACTGACCAGATGTTTGGTCTATGCTAGGGAGTCTCCAAGGACTGACCAGTCAGAAGGAGGTAGAGAAATCACAAAGTGGAGATGGGATCAAGGCCCACAAAGGAGGGTATAAGTAAGGTGACAGCATCCTTAAGTGACCTACCCTTGTTAACTGAGTAAAAATCACACCCACCAGCGCCGTGACAGTTTACACATGCCATGGCAACCCTTAGAAGTTACCCTAAAAGGTCAGGAAAGGGCAGGGTTCCCAGTTCTAGGAACTTTCCACCTGTTTCCGAGAAAACTCATGACCATTTCACTCCCAGCTTAGCATATTATTAGAGAGTAGCATAAAAGGACAGACCCCAACCCTGGGGGCTGCTGTTCCTTATTGGAGCAGTCTGCTCTCAACTTGGTAGTAGTAACCATTCTTCTGTACTGGGAACCAAGAACCAGGGATCAAGAACCTGACATCTGATCGCCACACCTGGTACCAGCCCTTGAAAGATCCAATAGAGCACGTGTAATGTTCTGTGTAGTGGAGGGGCCCTGAACGTGTGCATGCCTGGGCCAGTACCTTGGAAATACCAAAGGCAGATGAGTCTCCAGATCTGAAGACAGAGAATTGGGTTCAACTTTGAAACACCACACCTCACCCTACCCCACCCCACCCACCCCAGTTACTAACTAAGTGACCTTAGGCTACTTCATGTGCCTAAGTTCTTAGGGTTTTATACCTGAAAAAAGAGCTAATAATAGCACTGGTTTCAAATGATCATTGTAAGTATTCAATAAAATAATATATACATAATATGTTTAATAAGATTATGCTTAACTTATATTTCAAGGTTTATAGTATCGGCTTGGCGCCTGTGGCTCAGCGGGCTAAGGCGCCAGCCACTTACACCTGAACTGGTGGGTTCGAATCCAGCCTGGGCCCACCAAACAACAATGACGGCTGCAACCAAAAAATGGCCGGGCATTGTGGTGGGTGCCTGTAGTCCCAGCTACTTGGGAGGCGGAGGCAAGAGACTCACTTGAGCTCAGGAATTGGAGGCTGCTGTGAGCTGTGATGCCACAGCACTCTATCCAGAGTGACAGCTTGAGGCTCTGTCTCAAAAAAAAAAAAAAAAAGGTAGTATCTGACACATGTTCAGTAAATACAATATTACTTGTTAGTACTGCTGAATTTATTTTTCTATCCCTGGAGCACAGAAACCTACACTGATATCAAGAACTGACACGGCAGTCCTAAAAGGAATGGAAGCTGACCTGGTCCTCTTTTTTAAGGAATGTAAAGGCAGCTCCAGACTGTCCATTTGAAAATGAACTTCTGGAACCACAGTGGATTAGAATGTTAATAGGGAACCAAGACCTCACGTTCCTTTTGAAATTCACTCTTTGGGTTGGATTTGCTCTTTGATGACTTCACAGAAGACACTTTAATGGCCAAAGATGATCTCCAGTTTTCAAAATTATAATGTATGTCTCTTTTCTAAAACTCAACCAGAAACTTAAAAAGTATAAAAAAGCTGCTGAGAAAATATTAAAAGCTTCTAGAGAAGAACTAGTTGTTAAGAAAAGAACTAGATGGATTAAAAGAAAGGGAAATGTACAGTCAATAAAATTTGAGATGATAGTAATGCTATAACAGTTTTCAACCCAGGAAAATAATATACATTTTATCCTACAACATTCAAAAAAGTAATAATGGGAGCGGCGCCTGTGGCTCATTGAGTAGGGCGCCTGCCCCATATACCGAAGGTGGCAGGTTCAAACCCGGCCTCGGCCGAACTGCAAAACAGAAAAATAGCCAGGTGTTGTGGTGGGCGCCTGTAGTCCCAGCTACTCGGGAGGCTGAGGCAAGAGAATCACCTAAGCCCAGGAGTTGGAGGTTGCTGTGAGCTGTGTGATGCCATGGCACTCTACCAAGGGTGATAATGTAAGACTCTGTCTCTACAAAAAAAAAAAGTAATAATGGTGAAGGGTACAAACTTTCTTAATTTGCTTTATTGGGAATTTTTTCTTTTCTATTTTTGTAGAGACAGGGTCTCACTCTATTGCCCAGACTAGAGTGCAGTGGCAATCACAGCTTACTATAGCCTTGAACTCCTGGGGTCAAGCAATCCTCCCTCCTTAGCTTCCAGAGTAGCTAGGACTACAGGTGTGCACCACCATGCTCAGCTATTTCTTTTTCTGTTTTCTCTCTCTCTCTCTCTTTTTTTGTAGACAATGGTCTTTATGTTGCCCAGATAATCTTGAACTCTTGGCCTCAGCTCTGGCTTCTGTGCTGGGATTACAAGAATTAGCCACCACTGTGACCAGATTTTATTGATAATTCTAATATTTGACTTTTCTTCCAATAAAACGCTGATTCTCAAATGGGGGAAAACATAATTATGTGTGTGTGTGTATGAGGTCGGACAATACAGTTCATGCACTCATTCTGGAAAAAGTACTACATACCTTGTTGCTGAGCATCACTGCAGTCACCTCCAAGGGACTCCTCTCGGGAAGATATGCACTGAGGCCAGTGCCTAGTCCACCCCTCACATTTAGCACTCTCTTTCTAGAATGGCCATCAGAGCTATTTGGAAACTTATCCCGGGAAAAGTGCTCTGAAGGGTGGACCAGGGCCGGTGTCAGTGCATAATAGCAAAGGGAGTACTTTGAAGGTACTGGTGGTACTCAGCAATGAGGTATGTAGTACATGTTCTAGGATGACTTAGAGAACTGAATTGTCAGACATCATATGACAACAGCTCTGATGGCCATTCCAGAAAAAGAGTTCTGACCCTTTTGGAGGGAAGGAACCTAAGTTCTAGATGTGGTGGCGCAAAAACAGTAAGGGAGTGACCTCTATTTAATCACTCAATGTCTCTGAGCCTCAGAAAAGAGTTGGATGAGAACAAAGGCTGGTAAAATCCTAATGTAGCATGACTACTCACCCCTTCCATGTCCATTATTAGACGCCTCTCTTTCTAGACAAGACTTTGGTATCCTTCCCAGCCGCATGCTCTTAGCAGCCCACTACCAATGGGTCAGAGATGAACCTAATTTACCATTCCTTGGCTAGCAGATTTTCAAGATTTCTTACAATTTTAAAGCCCTGTAACTCAAATAGAAGCAAGTCTGCTTATTTGACCATATGGAGGTGCACATCACTGCAAAATCAACCCCAGGAAATCACACTGGTCACAGTCAGGTGACCCCTGCTGGCTGCCTACCAAGCTGCTTCGACAGCAGAGGTGGTCCACTGGAAACACTTGGTTGAATCCTGCAAATACAGAGTGTCCCAGAGGTCACCAGAGATAAGACAATTCACAAACTTATATATCATGCTTTTTGTATTTATATATCAACAGGTAGAGAAATATTTCATAAAATTTTACGAAATATTTCTCTACCTGTTGATACATAAATACAAAAAGCATGATATATAAGTTTGTGAATGAATATTTTGTAAATAGAGGTGCATTTAGCTACAATTTTCTGTTTTCCCTATGTATGTGTACATAGCATCTTAGGGAGTGCTGTGGTTCTCCTCGAATCCCATTGCATAGAAGTTTGGGCCCCATTCATCTATGCACTGGCCATAAGGCTTAAAAGCAGTCTTGCCTAGCCTGAAGCCTTTAAATCTCACTATACCTTCTGGCCTGTAAGAAGAGTGCATTTCCAAGGTCTCTGGCCTCATCCCTCTTCAGGCATCCATTCCTGACCTAGCCCTGACCTCTTCCTGTGTCTCCCTTGTAAGCCTTCTTGCGACTGTGTCTTTTGTCTAAGCTTCTTTGCTGCTGATGCCTGATCTGATTTGGGTGCTTCTCTTCCTGCATGTACACTCACCCCTCAGAATACGTCCCCTTTCAGCCATTCCAGGTAATAAGCCGGGTTAAATCCACCCTGAAGTCAGGTACATTCTCCACAGGCAGGCCCATGAGACCGGCATTTTTGCTAAGGGAGAGAAATACACAAATATCCCAATACAGAGCAAGACCATGAAGCCCCCAAATCCTACCAAGGAGTGTGCAATTATCTCAAGTTCCTCCCAAAACCACTAAAGGGAGTTTTTATTTAATGACATAAGCACATAACGAAAAAGAAAACTGGAAGAGAATTATCAGCGGAGAAGTCAACACAATTTTCGAAGCTGAAACTAGATGAGCAATACCTGTCCTGGTCAACCAGAGAACATGAACTAAAGGAGGCCCACACCACACAGGTCCTATAACAGGGGACCTACACACATCATATATTCTCAAAGTGAGAGGAACCATTCAGGTACTTCCCTTTCACATACTCAACCAAACATCTTGATGTCATCCCCAATGGCCCCATTTTCCTCTGAGCTCATGTCTTACACAAGCGATGTCGTGGGGTAACTGAAATCCTTTAAACAAACTCCAGTGGCCTACCGCCAAAGGCACCGCAAATACATACACGATGGCAATGAAAAGGGTGTGTTTGGTATGTAAGCACAGCTCCAAGACAACTCCCCACCCTTCCAACCCTTCATGGCAAATCACTGTCTTAAGCCCCTCTTTCTTTTGTACAAAGTCTAGAATGACATCTGAGGTCTCAGCTCCGGGCATTTACTTCTCAGTATTTTGTCTCGGGTTAGCCCCTCTGTAAATATCATCCCTATGCTATGCCTGCTCTGAGCAATCAAGGCACTTGCAGAGCTGGCTGGCTCTGACATTAAGTGGAGGGCTTACCAGTAGCATTAAATTTTGTGGAGGCTTTTCTGAAGTTATATAGCATGGTCACAGATATGACTGCGAGGATATAATTTAGCATAGACAGGGTTTAGAGAAGCTGCAGGCCCAGAGAGTTAATAGAGCCATTAGACAGTCTTTCTCAAACACCCAGGGCCTCAAGAGAGTCTTTGCTGAGTGCTTAATTGCCCATCAGTGGACCCAAAATGCTCCTGAGGATGCTGCTGTCTAAACAGGAAGCCATGAACATATTGCACAAGATATCCAGAAACCAGAACTTATATTTGGGAGGGAAAGTCTTGACTCCAAAGTGTACTTAATTATCCTAAGTTTATGTTGCATGATGTAATAAAAAGGCCAAGAGTTTTGAATTTATGGATGTGGATTTGAAGCCTGAATCTATAAATTACCTGTGTGATCTTGCTTAACTTTTTTTGGCCCTCAATTTCCCCAGCTGCAAAATAGAGGCAATAATAATACTGCCGTTTCATAGTTGTGTCCAGAATTTTAAATAAAATACATAAAAATTCTCAGTGCAATACTAATTGCACAGGAGCCACCTGGACATCTTTTTATTCCCATTTAAGCAAAGACTTATTTCACTTCTAGCTGGAAGTGAGTCTCTAGAGCACCCATGGTTGGGTCAAGATTTTTCTCTAAAAATTCTTTAAAGTCGTCTCCTAAGCTTGAGTAAGATTTTTTATTTAATTGAGGCCGAAAGTTCTGGGTTCTATAATGCAGAAGGAGGGGGGGAAGCTCTATGGGATGGAGTATAAGGATTTAGAAATTTAAAATATTTGATTTCTTTCAAATGCAATCACTGGAGTCTCAGCAGAGCTGCTGCTAAATCGCTTTCTAGCAAATGGCCAACAGTTTAATGCAAGAGCCTTTTGGCCAGAGGCATGAAGTTGTAAAGTAGGTGACTAAACCAAGTCACGCCTCAGATTACTTGAGCATACTGAGCACAGAGGAGAGAGACAACTTTGAGACCAAAAGAAGACTTAGGTCTGCTTCTTCTGATGAAGGTTCCAAAAGGAAACAAGGCAAAAGCAGACAGAAAATCTGGCAGTAGGGCAGAGGCCAGTGTAACAGCAAAACATGAAGAAGCGGAGCAAGGGTTCTTGTGGACAGCGCACCCAGGCCACAGCCTCCTGCTGCAGGAATGAATGCAGCCTGGGGCCCTCCTGGGCAGCTTGCTCTGGATACCAGCACATCAAGCAGATGATAACACCATGGAGCTTCTTTTTAGTTGCCAGGTGTGGGGGTTGTCCTTTTTCAGGCAAAATAAAAATGCACTTCCTTGCTCCCTTTGCAATGAGGAGTGGACATGTGATATGACTTGGCCAATAAAATATGACTGAAAATGACCTGGGCACTTCCAATGGAAGCTTTAAAAGCCATTGCACAATCAACCACTGATCCTTTTTCTGCTTCAGTAATCGTGGAAGCCCAAGTCCGGATGGAATCCCAGCCTGGGTTGCTCACTGGGGATGCTCCATGTTACAGGCAAAACAAGAGCTTTTGTTGTGTTAAACCATAGAGTTTGGAGGTTATTAACCGCTGCATAAATAGTTTCTGTTGACTGACACAGCACAGCTTGAGATCACTAATGTAATTCCTGCAGCTCAAGTTTTCTCAATTTTGGTGGGATTGACATTTGGAGTAGGTTAATATTTTGTTGTGGGGACTGTTCTGTGTGTTGCAGGATGTTGAGTAGCAACATCTACCCTCTACCCGCTAGATGCCAGTAGTACCCACCCCATTCGTGACCATCAAAAAGTCTCCAGGCTGCATAATTCCACTAAAGTAAGGTGCCTAGAAAGTCAAAGTCATAGAGACAGAAAGTAGAAGGACGGAATTATGCTTGTCAGGGCCTGGAGGGAGAGGGAAATGGAGAGCTAGTGTATTAACGGGTACAGAGTTTTACTTTTAGCTTTTTAATTAATTAATTTCAAGATATTAATTAAGGGAGTATAAGTGCTTCTGTCACATAGATAATTTGTATAATGTTTAAGTCAGGGCTTCTGGTGTGCCCAGCACCAGAACAGTGTTCATGGTACCAAAGAGGTAAGTTTTCATCCCTCAGGCACCTTCCCACCCCCCCTGCTTCTGAGTTTCTCATGTCCTTTACATCTTGTTGTGCCTGTGTTTACCCATTTATTAGCGAGAACACACGGTGTTCAGTTTTCCATTCCTGAGATACTGCTCTTAAGATAGTGGTCTCTAGCTCCACCCAAGTTGCTGCAAATGACATTATTTCTTTCCTTTTTACGGCTGTGTAGTACTCTATGGCGTATCAGAGTGTTAGCTTTGCAAAATGAAGATTTCTGTGGCTGGATAGTGGTGATGGTTGCACAACATTGTGAAGGTACTTAATGCCGCAGAACTCTGCACTTAAAATGATTAATATGGTAAATTTTATGGGTTTTAGAACAAGTTTTTAAAATAAAAATAAATAAATCCCTGCAGACATTGCCAAATGTCTCCTGGGAGGCAAAAATCCACCCTGGTTAAAAACTACTGCTCTAGCTACAGCAGCAACACATTACAATTTATGTGTAAAAGCCTGGGGTTAGGACTCAGCCCTGTGACTTGCCTTTAAGGGTTAGAATCACCTCTCTCCTAATATGTATTTTATCTACTCTGACTCTAAGCCAGGATCTACATAACAATTAAAGAGTTTGCTCCAGGAAAAGATACTGCCTGTGGACCCCAAAATGATGAGCTTGGAAGAAAACTCTTAGGTTGTCTTAAGCTTCTCCGTCAGTCTGATAGGGTGCAGTAGAGATTCCATTAGGATTAATTACTCCAGACACCTGCTGGCCTCAGTCTTAAAATGTGTTAGAGCAAACAATGAGGAAGGGAGGTGAGGGGCTGGCCAGCACAACCCAGCTGAGCAATCCTCCTAAAGATGAGGCAGATTATGCTTCAAGTTTATCTTGAGGAGTATTATTCAGGTGCAAGAAACAAATCAAGGCTTACACCAGGGCCCCACCTCCACAACCACCATCACCCTGCCTCAGTTATCTCGGAGAATTCTCTTTATATCTCAGTTCCAGTCAGGCCTTTTCCATAATGAGTCCTCCAGGTTGCCACATTCTGGGACCATTACCATTACTTTGCCTCAAAGCCGGCAGGCCTTCTCTCTTTTTCTCTCTTTTTCTTTCTTTCTCTCTCTCCTCTCCTCTCCGTTCCTCTCTCTCTCTTTCTCTCGCCTCTCTCTTTCCTTCTAGAACATTCTCTGGGTTGACACTGAAACTGCTCCCCCAAAGCCCCATAACAGGCATGGGCAGATTATCCTCCCCCTCTTCTTGGTTCCCATGGCTAGAATCCTTAACTAATTCTCTGCCCACAGAGTAGGGCTGATTTCACAAGCTGTTATTTCAGCTGCTGGTGTCAACATCTGCTCCTGATTTACAAGCCGAACACTTCCAATGTGCACGGAGCTGCGCCCTCAAGCTTCCGCCCCATTCCGTGCTCATCCCCCACTCTCAAACACATCCGCATGCGCAGACCCCTCCCACTCCCAGCTCGGGCCCCTGCACTATCAATTACTTGCTCTTGGTCCAGAATCTTTACCTTCTCCATCCCGAGGGCTCATTCAACGCAGTAACATGTTTAAGCCTCTCCCGCCAACTCTGCCTTTAGCCTTCTTTCTCCAACTTCGTAAGGTCGTCTGTAATCTATCCTGCTGCTTACTTATCCCGTGTACTAAGTTAAACAATGTCCCCGCCCCCCCAAAAAATTACGTCTTTTCTAGGAACCCTAGGATGTCACTTTATGTGGCAACAGAGTTGTTGGGTTGTAATTATTTAAGCGTGGGCCCTTAACTAGAAAAGGAAAAGTAACACAGACATGCACACAGAAAGAGCACCCTGTGACGTTGGGGACAGAGACTGGAGAGACGCGTGCGCAAGCTCAGGAATGCCACGGTTTGCAGGCAACACCCGAAGTGAAGGCCAAGGCCTGGAAAGTGTCTGCTCTAGAGGCTTCAGGGACAGCGCGGTGCTGCCAACACCTTGTTGTGGACCTCTGGCCTTTAGAACTTTGAGACAATACATTTCTGTTCCTTTTTTTTTTTTTTTTTTTTTTTTTTGAGACAGAGCCTCAAGCTTGTCACCCTGGATAGAGTGCCATGGCATCACAGCTCACAGCAACCTCCAATTCCTGGGCTCAAGCGAGTCTCCTGCCTCCGCCTCCCAAGTAGCTGGGACTACAGGCGCCCGCCACACGCCCGGCCATTTTTTGGTTGCAGCTGTCATTGTTGTTTGGCGGGCCCGGGCTGGAATCAAACCCACCAGCTCAGGTGTACGTGGCTGGCGCCTTAGCCTGTTGAGCCACAGGCGCCGAGCCTACATTTCTGTTCTTTATGCCACCCTATTTGAGGTGCTTTCTTACAGCAGACCTAGGAAACGAATATATCCCTTAAGTCACAACAATTTTCCTCTGGTGCCAAGATTCTTTCACAAGTGATTTGCTAGAGCCAAACCCAGTCTTTATCTTCCTTGACCTTTCTGGGGCACACGTTTCTTACTTAGTCCTTGTTGGCGCTCTTCTCCCACATCCTTCTCAGCTTTCTCTCTGCTTCCTAACCCCACAGATCCCGGTGGGGCAGTGATGTCGCTGGGCTCATCCCAACACTTCCCACACTGTATCTCAAACAACACTAGCCCCGCCCCATGCTGATGACACCCCAGACCCTTCAGCCCAAGCCTCCCTCCTGGGTTCCAGTTTGAATGTGCACCTAGAACTTGGGTGAGCACTTTAACTCCTGCATGGCTAAGATGGAAGTCATTATCCAGAACCCCTTCTACCATGTAAACTTGCTTCTCCTATAACTTGTGTGTCTGTCCAAAAGGGCTCCACACCCACACGGGGGCACAAGTGCGGGTTTGGGGAGTGTGTTCCGTCCTCTCCCTCTCTGCTGCCACTGCTTTAGTGCAGGCTTTCAGCACCTCTGAGACTGGGAGGCACCTTCACTATACCCTGCTGCTTCAGGAGCTTTCTTACACAACCTGGTTTTAAGTCACTCCCCTGCTTCCAAGGCTCCTGGTTGTCTGCAGGACAATGTCCTTAGCACTGTTCCACTTGGAACAATAAAGCCTCTTTGGATCTGACTCTCAGGAGTTTAGAGTGAAGGAACTCTGGATTCAACTCCAATATCTACCACACACTTGCTGTGTGGCCTTGGCCAAGCTACTTAACCTCTCTGTGCCTCAGATAATAAAATAAGGATAAATAGGGATAATAACAGTACCTGCCTGACAGGGCTATTGTAGTATGTAAGTGAGCTAATATGTTTAAGTACCCAGAAGAGTGTCCAGCATGTGGTAAGTGGGCACTAAAGATTAACTACTATGATAATAAGTACCACTGTTCCCCCCTCCTTCCCTCCCAGCTCCGCATGTACATTGATTTCCAGCCAAGCAGAATGCTCTCTAATGACACTGTGCATTCCCCTGGCTCTTGGCCTTGACGTACACAGTCTGAAGTGCTTCTTCCCTCCTCTCTCTTCCCATGCACCTGACAAACATACCTTAAGACTCACTTTCTCCGTGAAAGTACCCAAGCACCCCATCCACGGGAGGCAGACATGCTCATCATTATGCCTTCATAATTTCCTTGTGCTCACCTTTATTAGAGCACAGATCACACGGGATCATACTGAACTGTCTCCCGTCTCTCTGTCACTCCTTCCGGCAAGGGCTTTGCCTTACTGATCTTGGCAATGTCAACACCTGGCACTTAGTTGGACAAAGAAAGCTGAATTAAGTAATGAATTGTATAAGGACATAGAATAGAGGCAGGGTACAAATACATCCAAGGCTTCTTGGGACAATCCTGGTTAGGTCATGGTCCTGATATAACTATAACAGCATCCTCTTTCACTGTCAAAAGTATCTGCTTTAGATAATAAATTGTAAGGCCACTCTAGGTATTAGAAGTGTGATTCTCACCCTATCAAGCCCAATTTTCCTTTTGTTTAACAACTATTTTAAAATATCATATGCACAATTCCTTAAATGGAATTGATAGATACTAGGAATTTCCAATGATAGGATTTCAAAACAACCAATGTAGCAATAATACCCTAAATGCTAAATGGAAAATAAAGAAGATGTGAACGGAAAGTAGCTTGTATTTTAATGTACAAATACTTGGGTAGGTGACTAATACTTCTGGTCAAGATGGAGTAAAAGAGACCAAGATTATCCTCTCATCTAAAACAACTGGACAAAATATGTAAAGCTATGGTCTTCAAGACACTGGAATCAAGTGTTGAAGGGCAGTGATCCCCAAGAGATGGGGAACCAAGAAGGCCAGCCCCACAATTGACCCAGCTCACCACATTGTGAGAGTTTCCAGGCCACAACACAGGAAGGAAGCATTCAGATGGAGCCCAGAGATCTCCCTGAGTTGAGAAGATAGAACTGACCAGAGTACTGCGCAGGAGAGTACTGTGCAGACACAGAGCTCTGGAGACCTGAAAAGAATACTTGAGAGAGTATTCATCAGAGTATGCAGATAAAAAAACGACCTGACACTGGAGAAAGAATGATCCACAAAGATTAAAGGGATGTGAGGGTACCCAGTGCACAGAGGGGGACAGGGACAGTCCCTGCTGCCATCAACCAGGATGGAACACCTAATAATTTGTAAGATAGACTCCTCAGAAAGACTTTCCCTCAATAGTAATCAAAACAACCTAGATCAAATACTGTTCTTAACAATCAAGAAAGCTTATACACAAGATCTGAAAAGATCAAACATTTTCCAGGTAACTTAACTGTGTGAAGAACAGAGCTCAAGAATATTTATAGGGATACAAAATATCCAAGCATCCAAGAAGGCAATACTGACAAGGTCTGCCATGTCAATCATCAACTGTCAGGGAAGAGCCAAGAAAATATGACAGAAAGCGAGGATAAAAATCAGTGTTAGAATGACAGAATTAGTAGATAAATACATTTTAAGAGTTAATGGAACTGTATTTCATATGTTTCAGAAGCTAAAGATTGAGCATTTTAAACTTTGGAAGATATAGAAAAAGACCTAAATTGTATTTTTAGAGATGAACATTACAAAGTATGAGATGAAAAATACATTGGGTGCACTAACAGCAAATTGGACACTATAGAATAAAAAATAAGTGAATTCAGGGCAGCACCTGTGGCTCAAAGGAGTAGGGCGCCAGCCCCATATGCCGGAAGTGGTGGGTTCAAACCCAGCCCCAGCCAAAAACTGCAAAACAAAAAAAAAATTAAGTGAATTCAAAACAGTGATAGAAATGATTAAAAAATAACTCACAGAGAGGAAAAAATACTAAAAGAAATAAATAAGCGGTGATGCCTGTGGCTCAGTGAGTAGGGCACCAGCCCCATATACTGAGGCTGGTGGGTTCAAACCTGGCCCCAGCCAAACTGCAACAAAAAATAGATGGGCGTAGTAGCAGGTGCCTGTAGTCCCAGCTACTCGGGAGGCAGAGGCAAGAGAATCGCCTAAGCCCAAGAGCTGGAGGTTGCTGTGAGCTGTGACGCCATGGCACTCTACTGAGGGTGACAAAGTGAGACTCTGTCTCTTAAAAAAAAAAAGAAAGAAAGAATCATCATGCTGTGGACAACTTTAAGCCACCTAATATAAGGGCTGGAAATTTTCCAAGTGTTCCGGCAAAATGAACCTACAAGACATGAAGTAGTCAGATGCTTACACTGAAATGCATAAGGCCCCGTGAGAGTGACAGGTTGGATGCAGACCACGGTAGGAGGTGTTATCCTGGTCATTCAAATCGAATATAATACGTAGTTTTCTTCCTGGAGCTGGAGGGAGGGACTGTCTGGTAAACTTTACGATGTTCATGATCCCTATACCTCACCCAATAAATGTCAGAAATTCCACCCCATCATTACGTCCCCAAAACAAAAATCACTCCTGGAGTGTAGTACCACGTCTTTGAGAGCCATGGGCCTAGAACAGACCAGGGGTCAGCAAGCTAAGGCCTGTGAGCTAAGAATGGTTTTCTTCAAACGGTTGTAAAGGAGGAAGAAAGAGAAAAAGAAGAAAATAAAAGAGGAAGAGGAGGAGACATAGAAGTGGTGAAGTAGAACAGTAGTAAAATGGAAGGGGGGAGAAGAGAGAGAAGAGAGAGGGAGAAGGGGAGAGAAGGGCAGACAGGAGAAGGGGAGAAGCGAGGGAGAAGGGGAGACAGGAGAAGGGGAGACAGGAGAAGGGGAGACAGGAGAAGGGCAGACAGGAGAAGGGGAGAGAAGGGGAGACAGGAGAAGGGCAGACAGGAGAAGGGGAGAGAAGGGGAGACAGGAGAAGGGGAGACAGGAGAAGGGGAGACAGGAGAAGGGGAGACAGGAGAAGGGCAGACAGGAGAAGGGGAGAGAAGGG
>CAUYRH010066314.1:0-24680 GCA_963574655.1 Perodicticus potto | reverse complement strand
TCAACGGGATAAGGCGCCAGCCACGTACACCTGAGCTGGCAGGTTCGAATCCAGCCCGGGTCCGCCAAACAACAATGACGGCTGCAATCAAAAAATGGCCGGGCGTTGTGGCGGGCGCCTGTAGTCCCAGCTACTTGGGAGACGGAGGCAGGAGACTCGCTTGAGCCCAGGAGTTGGAGGTTGCTGTGAGCTGTGATGCCATAGCACTCTACCCAGGGTGACAGCTTGAGGCTCTGTCTCCAAAAAAAAAAAAAAAAGCTCATCTTCTTTTAATTATTTACAACTAATAAAACATGTAATTAAAAAAAGCATGTAATAACAGTCAAAATTATTGGGATGACTTCCTTTCAAAAAGTACATGTTTGCACAGTGATTCTTCATCTCCCTTGAACTCAACATGTGAATCCCTCTGGGTTGTGGTGGGGAATCAGCGGAGGCACCACCTGGGCTGCGCTGGGAGCTAAAAGAAGGATGACCCAGTGTAGCTACAGTGGTGGCACTTCGTACGATGCGGAAAGGAGCTGGGGCCCAGGGCAGATAGCCTTGAATACACTTGGGATTGGGGGCAAGGGCGAGGGGCAGGGAGGGAGTTGGTGACCTGAAGGCCACAAAGAGCCTCTGAAGTTTGTCAAGCAAAAAGGACAGGTCTGTCAGCAGTGCAGATGAAAGAATGGAAGAAGCTGGAGGAGATGGAAAACCAAGAAAAGAGGATTCCAGGGCACGGACAAACTGTACAAAGGGACCTGGGAAACATGGCACAACTTTGGGGAAAGTAAGAGGGGACCGTTCTGCCATGATAGGGCAGAGTGACAGGCTGGTGGGAGATAGAGGCTGGAATTAGCTTTTGGGCTGCTGAACTTGAAACTGGAAAGCCAGGCAGAATCCATGGACTTCTCTGTACTAAAGGGAGATATGATGAAAGCTGTCCTTGGGAGGTTTACTCCAGTAGAAATACAGACGGTGAATTAGTTCACATGGGGTGTGATATCCCTGAACCAGGAGACGCACAAGAAATGATAGTGGGCCAGGCACGGTGGCTCACACCTGTAATCCCAGCACTATGGGAGCTGAAGAGGCAGAACTGCTTGAGCTCAGGAGTTCAAGACGTGGCTCGGCGCCTGTGGCTTAAGCGGCTAAGGCGCCAGCCACATACACCTGAGCTGGCAGGTTCAAATCCAGCCTGGGCCCACTAAACAACAATTTCAGCTGCTACCAAAAAATGGCAGGGCGTTGTGGCGGGCACCTGTAGTCCCAGCTACTTGGGAGGTGGAGGCAGAAGACTCGCTTGAGCCCAGGAATTGGAGGTTGCTGTGAGCTGTGAAGCCACAGCACTCTATCCAGAGTGACAGCTTGAGGCTCTGTCTCAAAAAAAAAAAAAAAAAAAAGGAGTTCAAGACTTGCCTGAGCAAGACTGAGACCTGAACTCCTAAAAAATGGAAAAACCCAGCCGGGCGCCTATCATTCCAGCGGCTGCCAGAGTCTGAGGTTACAGTGAGCTATGACACCATTGCACTCTGCTCAGGGCATAGAGTGGGACTCAGTATCATCAACAACAACAACAACAACTGACAGTTGAAGAAGTATTTATTGCCAAAGCCTGATACCTATCAATTATATGTCAAGTATCTCATGTTAAGTAAAACTGAATGAATTTAAGCAACGCCACATTTAGAGTATTACTGAAGAGTTGAACTATACTCAAAGGGTATGCTCTGAACAGCAGCTCTGAACATACAGTTAAACTATCCTTGAAAATGCCATTTCATTGCTGATAAGCACAAGGAGATTCTCCCATGATGGAGGAGCTCGGGAAGAGATTCCATCCAAGCAACAAGAGCTTCCGCTTCTAATGTCAGCCACGTCCTAGTCACACACTCACACAGGATGGCCACATAAACCACTTTTACCTTTTCTTCTGCAAGGCTGTCTCTTTGCTGAGCATGCAAAGTTTAATCCATTCAGGACAACACTGCAATGTAACACCCCTAAGCTTCTCCCCACAAAATTTTTAAAAAATGACTCTTCTTTAAACATGACATTTCTTTATAAAAAAGTCAAAATTAAAAAAAAATGATTCTTTAAACATGACATTTCTTTATAAAAAAGTCAATTTCCACCATAGTCTAGAATCATATCTAAGGAAGGCAGATTCATACTCCACTCCTAATCAGTGAAGAGATCATTGCAAGAGCTGCCTTCTGAAGACTGTTCATCAGGAGACTGATGGAATCACCAAACTCCCTCATCTGAACTTGGGGGTATGAACTTGGGGGTACTGTGGCTCATCTGCCTCTCAAGATACTCCCATAAAGGAATCATGAGTGGCATGACCGCTGTGAACCTCTTAGAAGAAGATGTCACATAAACCAAAGACGTTATTATCATTATCTCTTTCTACCATACAGCCTGGGAAAGCTGTCAGGTCTTTGGGCTCATAAAATATAAACACAAACTACTTCTTTGGTTTGTTGGCTTCAAAAGTTCATGACTGTATGTTTTTTATTGCCCTCGCCCGGATCAAGGAAAAGACAACTTTAAAATCATGACACCTAGCTATAAAAAGAATATTGGATGCTGTAAGCGATACACACACGTACATATGCACACATACTTATTACAGAATAAAGAGGGCCGCAAGGGCTTTGACACCCTCACCCTGAAAAGTGGTGTCCACGTCCCAGTCCCTGACAACCAGGCAGGCTTAGTGACTGATTTCTGAAATAGAATACAGGGGCCATGACGCTGCTCTGTCTCCCATGGCTAAGTCTTAGGAGAGCAACCACTATTCTTCCTGATTCTCAGGACACTCTCTCTAGGAGCACTGAGCCACAGGACGGGAAATCCAACTATCCTGAGATGTCTATTTGGGGGACGATGTAGAGGGGCTTTAGTGACCATCCCAGCAGAGCCCAACCAGGCAGGTGAACAGAGTCATCACAGATTCTCCAAGACCAGGTCAGCTGCCAGCTAAATACCCCCAAATAACCCCAAGTGGAGCAGAAAAATAACCCAGCTGAGCTCTGCCCAAATTCCTGACCCGCAAAATCATGAGATATAATTAAACAGTTGTTGACTTAAGCCCTGATGTTTGGGGTGGAGTGTGATGCAGCAATACCTAAATAAATATTCGTTTTCTAGACATTTTTACTAACCAACCTGGTCTTAAGCACTAAGACTGCTGAGCAGGATTTTAAAAATTCGTGCACGGGCATCACTATCAGATTCGATATGCCTTTAATGTAAATGATTTCCATCAGGTCTATAAAATTCAGAACTAGTTAGTTCTTACAGCTAAGTATGTTCACAATGTTTTTAGATATTATTACAAAGAACTGCACTTTGCAGCTCTGAAAGTACCCCTGAGAAAGCTATTTCCTGTTTTACTCACCTCTCACTCACGCTACACACACGCTTTGAGCCCCATGCTCTGTTCACAGCTTGCTATATACACAGGCCTGGCAGAGCAGCTAGGGAGGAGGCGTCTGACGCCCCCAGAGCAGAGCTGCATGGACCCAGCCAGCCAGGGCAAGGCTGGCAAATTATGTGTAATAATGACAGCCTGGGTGTTCAGCACGCTCCCTGGGTGAAGGGCTCAGCTACAACTTGAACTTGACCTAAGAAATGAAAACAATGTAACCTAAATATTTGTACCCTCATTATCAATCTGAAAAAAAAAAAAAAAGAATAATAATGCCAGCTTGGTAATCTGTCCCATTCACCCTACTTTTAGGACTATACAAACTGTACAAATTACACAGGATATTTATGACATGATGACAAGAAAAACAAAAATAACAAAGCTATATCCTAGGTAATAAAAAAGCCCTGGACAGATCCTCTGACCCATGTTTAGGTGCATGGGGTAGCATGGTCAGAAGATTCTATTTGCCAGCAAGAGCCAGGCCACAGGCACACTGGTGCCAGGGTGGGAACTGTTCAATGGGAGTATCTAAAAGAGAGAATACAGAAGTGTATACAAGGAATCCCCTGCTGACCTTGGGGAAGTGTGCCAACAGTTTTCTCTAATAGTACTGTTGTTCCAATATACACACTCGTATCCACAAAGAGGTTTAAAAAGAAACTCCAGCAAGAAAGATATTTAGTCCACTGCTCACAAGCCCTCTTCTCTGCTCTACACAAAACCAAAAATCATAGATGTCCTGTTTTCATATATCACCAACACCCAGAGGACACTATTTGGCTCACAACACAACTCAAGTATTGGACTCAGCCTAGCTGCTCCTTCTCCCTCTCTTTACAAAAACCCTGTGCGATCTTTCCCTGTGCCTCCTTAACTAACCCCGTGGCCCATTTCTGTCGACCAGAGTGGCTCCTAAACTCAGACAAGATTTTGAGACATCCTTAAAAGCTCACAGCTGGCCAGGTGCGGTGGCTCACATGAGCTCAGGAGTTTGAGACCAGCCTGGGGAAGGATGAGACTCCAAAAGTCAGAAATGAAAATGAACAGACTGGCCCACGGCCACACAAGTGACCAGCCAGGCCTGGAGCACCTGGCTGATCCCCTCAATGCGTGTTCTGGAAATTTCAGAGCACAGCTATGAAACAAGCAGGGTCCCAAATCATAGAATGCAACCCGGCCCCCTGGGTCTGCAGGGGCCCACGCCAGCAGGCCTCCACCCTGGCTGCACAGACAAGCACCTGGAGAGCTTTGTCCAAATGCCACCATCCAACCCTGACCCACACAAAGCTGAGGTCCTTAGTCTGGGAGGAGCTCGGGTGTCAGTTTTTTAAAAACCTTTCAGGTGTCCCACCTTGCTGCCAAGGTTGAGAGTAACTGCACTGGCGACACCTGGGGATCTGGTTAAAACTTAGACCCTCGCACAGAGAGTAGAGGATGGGGTCCAAGATTCTGCATTTCCAATGAGTTCTAAGAGATGCCAGCACTGCTGGTCCAGGAGCCACACCTGAGGAGTGAGGGTGGCCAGGCCTCTTTGAGGTAAAGGTCACCCTCCAGGGGCACTTGTCCCCAAAACCTACATGCTGTTCAAGAAAACCCAAGTCAGAGAAAAGCCTGTTCTCCTCTGGGCACAACTTACTCTGACAACATCCTAAAATGCATGGCCACACCCATTTTTCACAGTGCAGGCTCCGGAGGTGGAGAGATCTGTCTAAGGTCAAGCTATGCAGCAGACATGCAGCCCGCTGGAACTTTCCTCTCCTCTCTAGCCCAAGCTTCCTCATCTGTAAACTAAGGACATCAGTATCGCAACTGCATGAGCTCAGCACTCAGTGCCTGAAACACAACATGTGCCATAAAAGTGCTAGAACCCTTATTCTTGATAAGAACTACTACTATTACACTACTTACTACTACTACTACTACTACTACTACACTACTACTATTTTCTTTTTCTTTTTTTGAGACAGAATCTCACTGTCACCCTGGGTAGAGCACCATAACATCACAGCTCACGGCAACCTGAAACTCTTGGGCTCAAGCAATCCTCTTGCCTCAGCCTCCCAAGTACCTGGGACTACCGGCGCCTGCCGGAACACCCAGGTAGGTTTTCTCCTGTATTTTCAGTAGAGAAGAGATCTCGCTCTTGCTCAGGCAGGTCTCGAACTCCTGAGCTCCAGCAGTACACCAGCTTGGCCTCGGAAGGATTACCGGCGTGAGACACCGGGCCCGCCCGGCTTACCTCTATTTTCTGCACCACTATCTCCCGGATCTCTCCTTATCTCTCTGAAACTTCTTCGCAATAAGTTGGAAATGAAAAAATGTGGTAGGCACCACTATTACAGTCACTGCTGTTTGTCAACAACTGCCCAAACTGATCCACAGATAAATATCGTCCCTGATAACAGCACTTCTTGTGCAAGAGCTTTGGATCATGAGTCCTGACTTAAAATGCCTCATGACATCAAAAGCAAAGACCGACCTAAAAATACCACTCCCGGAATCCAAAAAGAAAAAACAAACTTCTCATAGGCGGGCGTGGGAGGGAACCCAAGACCAAAACGCCTCTGTTTCTTTTCTTTTTTTTTTTTTTTTTTGAGACAGAGCCTCAAGCTGACACCCTGGGTAGAGTGCCGTGACATCACAGCTCACAGCAACCTCCAATTCCTGGGCTCAAGTGAATCTCTTGCCTCCACCTCCCAAGTAGCTGGGACTACAGGCGCCCGCCACAACGCCCGGCCATTTTTTGGTTGCAGCCTTCATTGTTGTTTGGCAGGTCCGGGCTGGATTCGAACCCGCCAGCTCAGGTGTACGTGGCTGGCGCCTTAGCCCGTTGAGCCACAGGTGCCGAGCCACGCCTCTGTTTCAAACTAAAATCCCACCAACAAAATCTGTCTGGATTTTCCCAGTTATTTCTCTACCGCTTTGTCAGAAAATGTTTTCAGCACTCTGGAAAGTTTTTGAAAGCACCATTCATCACTCTCATCAGCAAAGCACAAAAACAAAGGAAGCTGTGAAGGAAAAGAGATACGCATATATAAAATTCCAATCTGTGGTGCTGGTTTTTGCTCTCTTTTTTCTTTGGCTTTCAAATGCACTCATGTGAAACAATGTTTACAAACAAATACTGGAAGAAATCAGAGTCAAAATGTAAATGCTGCACAACTGGTTCAGCTTTGTCATTTTAATCACTACTTAGCAACTTCTTTAAATACATACAGAAGGACGGAGGCACTACTGTAATTAATGAGACATTCAAAGTCCACAAAGAGGAAAACAACTTTCAACACTGTGGTATGGAAAAGACACGGATGAGAGGAGGGGTCCTCTCGGAACACGAAGCCAACGTGTTGGTAACAACTCGAAAATCTGATGCAATCACAGTGCTTGCCCCGCCCAGAACGCAAATGAGTCTTCAAGACACCACTCCCTGTTTAGTAGGATAAGTAGGTCAACTCCTGGGTGAAGTCTTTAGGTGACTGGCACTAGGTGCCTTTAGCTGAACTGAAGTACTTAAAGTTACATCAATCTGTCAACCCTCACGACTAACTACCGAAGCAAAAGATGTTCTGTGTTCTTTTACTGCTGATTTAGCAGCCCCAAATCATCATCTTAAGATCCAGAGAAGAGTACAGAAGTGTTATGGGCACATGAATTATAGAGGCCTATGTAATAAAGGATTCCAGAAGTCACAAAAATGTCAACTTTCTCGTTTTATTTTATAACTTCAGATTATGTCTTTGAGCCCCAGGGTATACTCAGGACCACTACTAGTTAATAAATGCTAAAGGTCTTTAAAACATCTGTGCAGTTTATAAATATCAATAGTGTTTATAGTAGCTAGTTCTATCCTTTCTTGGCTTTAAAAGGCTTTTTTAATGGAAAATGTGAAAGCTGGGCTTTTTAAAATATTTTAAAGACGGCAAATAAATTTTACATAATTTCCTTTGACCTAACAACATAGCAGATACAATAATTTTGGAGCATAACAAAAGCTAATGGAAAACCCAACACAACTAAGACAGTTACACAAACACTATTCTCCTTGACCTGTTTAAAAAAAAAAAAAATGGGGGCAGTGCCTGTTGCTCAGTGAGTAGGGCACTGGCCCCATATACTGAGGGTGGCGGGTTCAAACCCCGCCCCAGCCAAACTGCAACAACAACAAAAAAAATAGCCAGGCGTTGTGGCGGGCGCCGGTAGTCCCAGTTACTCGGGAGGCTGAAGCAAGAGAATCGCCTAAGCCAGGAGTTGGAGGTTACTGTGAGCTGTGTGACACCACGGCACTCTACCAAGGGCGATAAAGTGAGACTAAGTCTATACTAAAAAAAAAAAAAAAAAACGGTTCTAATGACAGGGTGATCTGAATATTCTTAGAACTAGAATTTTTTTCTCTATTTCCAAATGATTTATAAATACTAACAATGAAACTTTCTACTTTTGAGGTGGGGGGAGTGGCCCTGTAGCAGATCATCTTGAAAAAGAACACTTGATATCATGAATCAAATAAAAATCAAGTCGATTTTGCGAATCAGCCATTAAAATTGTGCCTAATCTATGTTTAAAACTTGAAAGGAGAGAAAAAGATCTAATATTGACTAAGAATCTAGGATGTGACGGGACAATGTCTACATTAAATCACTTAATCTTCATGATAGCCCCAAAAAGGAAAAACTTAATAACCTCCCTTAATTACAAATGGGAAGTCAGGCTCACAGAGTTCGTGGGGTTTGCCAAAGCTCAGGACAGTGGGAGGCCAAGACCAAAGGTGGGAAAGCTCTTCTGTTAGGGACATCTTTGGTGCCTCCAAACCCATGTCACTGGGATTCTGTTTCTTAAATTGCAGAAGTTGTTTTTCTTGAGTGACTTTTTTTTAAAGGGGTGAGTTTCACCACACAATTTCCCACATCCAGTTCTAATGAGGAAGAGAAAAACGATTTAGGAAAGCTTACTCAAGTAATCTTTAATCACCGGCAACCAGTGCCAGCAAAAACAAAAGAACACATCTAACATCTATTCCTCTAGCCTTCTCACAACACCTTTTCACATTCTCTGTGTTTTATTTTTGGGTTTTTTTGATTTTTTTGTTAGTGTTTGAGATAGTCTTACTACTTTGTTCCCCCCAAACAGAGTGTCATGGCATCACAGCCCACGGCAACCTCAAACTCCTGGTACAAGCAGCAATTCTCTCAGCTCAGCCTCCCAAGTAGCTGGGACTACAGGTGTCCACCACAAAACCTGGATATTGGCTCGGCACCTGTGGCTCAACGGGCTAAGGCACCAGCCACGTTCACCTGAGCTGACGGGTTGGAATCCAGCCTGGGCCCACCAAACAACGACGGCTGCAACCAAAAAATGGCTGGGCTTGTGGCGGGCGCCTGTAGTCCCAGCTACTTGGGAGGCGGAAGCAGGAGACTCGCCTGAGCCCAGGAACTGGAGGTTGCTGTGAGCTGTGATGCCACAGCACTCTATCCAGGGTGACAGCTTGAGGCTCTGTCTCAAAAAAAAAAAAAAAAAAAAACCTGGCTATTATTTCACTCTTGCTCAGGCTGATCTCAAACTCCCGAGCTCAAGCAATCCACCTGCCTCAGTCTCCCAAGAGTGCTAGGATTACAGGTGTGAGTCAGGGCACCCAGCCTCACATTCTTTGAACCCTGACAACAATCCCATGAAGTAGGTGGTATTAGAAGGCAATGATCCTGTGCTCAGAAGTTCCTGATCTCACTCTTAGACACACAAATGTCTTAGAGATTCCTCTCCTGCATGGTGGTCCAGGTGTACCACTGGGATGTGCCTGTCTCCTAAAAGAAAATACACCCACTACCAAACTACTTTCAGCTAATTGTATGTTTTCAAACACCTGCGTTTCAAGCAGTAGGTCATAACACAATGTAAGATAACACTGGCCCCACCACAGAATGGTCAGGGGATTATTAGCATTCCAGGTTTCCTGGTAGGAGGTGCCTTTGTAATTTAAAACGTATTAATTTCGTATTTCTTAACAGTACAAGTCCCAAAATATGCCACTGTCTTCCATAGGTAGAGGTTGTTTGAATAGTTCTCAATCCAAAGGATACACTTAGAGATACACTGGATGAGTCTAAAAGGTTTTCTCCAGATCTCTAACAGAGTGGCAAAGGTACCAAATCCTACATTCGACTTTAATGGATTTAGTGCACAGTCATATCCTGTGCGGTAGAGCATCAGAAACCAATATCCTGTGCATCTGCCTCCCTTTTCTGCAGGTGCTGCTGGCTGTAATAAAAGAAATCCCCGTTTAGAGTATAACCCTGCTGGGCAGGAACCCGGTGAAACATTATTCACGTGTGACTCTGCACATTAGGATGCAGCATTATAAATTATACATCTTAAGAAGGCCTTTGTGGTATAAGAAAATGTGTTCCCTGGAAAGGACTTTATTTTTTAAATTTTGGATTTAATATATTGGGCTTAGAAAATAAAACAACACAGATGAAAAAATTTTTTTTCAACTTTTACTGCACACATAAAAGAAATGGAACAGGTTTGCCAAAGCTCAAAATCTCCTGACAGACAAAAAAGAAAACTGGAAGAGTTCTTCCATGATGTACGTCCTTGATCAAACTTCTTAATCAAACTTCACTCAGCAAAGGCAGCTGGGGAGCTGGGCAGAAAGGAGTCTGGGTCTGGGCTGTTAAGGTTTTAAAGGAGTGAGGGGGGAAGGGAGAGGGAGGTTAGTAAATAGAGACCGGGGGACCTGGGGGCTTAGCAGTCAGAGCTCACCAGACGGTAATAGGATGGATTGGATAATCACCCCCAAGAAAGCAGGGATTGTCTGGAAAACTCCTAAAACCAGCCAGTTGTCACGTGAGGTGTCTGGGTATCTCTGCTGTACAAAAACATGTTATTTTATGGCACTATCAGAACTATAAAATACCTAAAAATGGAGCCTGGTTAACAATGGCTTATGTAGTCTATTTTTCTAACATCTTCACTGAGATATAAAAACATACCATAAAATCCACTCACTGAAACAGCATACAACTGAGTGATTTTTTCTTTTTTTTTGAGACAGAGCCTCAAGCTGTCCCCCTGGGTAGTGTCATGGCATCACAGCTCATAGCAACCTCCAACTCCTGGGCTCAAGCGATTCTCCTGCCTCTGCCTCCCAAGTACCCGCTACAGGCGCCCGCTACAATGCCCAGCTATTTTTTGGTGCAGCCATCATTGCTGTTTTGGTGGGCCTGGGCTGGATTCGAACCCACCAGCTCAGGTGAATGTGGCTGGCACCTTAGCTGCTTGAGCCACGGGTGCCGAGCCCAACTGAGTGATTTTTTAGTATACTCACGGACTTGTGCAACCATCACCTTATCTAAATGTAGAAGATTTCATCACCCCAAAAAGAAACCCTGCACCCATTAACACTCTCCACTACCCTCAAGCCTAAGCAAACACCATTGTACTGTCTCTGCAGAGCTGCCCACTCAGGTCACTTTATATCAGCGATTCTCAAAAAGGTTGCAGCAGTAGGAAGGCTGAAAACCCCTGCTTTATATAAATGGAATGATACACTATCTGGGGTTTTCTGACTGCCTTCCCCGACACAGCATGATGTCTTCAAGGTTCGCCCACATGGCAGCATGAATGGGTAGTAGTACTTTCCTTTTTACGGCTGAACCATGTCCCAATGTGTGCGTATACCATCTTTGGTTTATGTGTTTATTGGGTGATGGACATTTAGGTTGCTTTTGGCCACAGTGAATAATGCTGCTATGGAAGCTTGTGTACATGTTTTTGTGTAGACATGTGTTTTCATTTCTTATGTGTGTAGGTAGAATGTAGTCTATCTTTAAGAGAAAAAAATGAGTAATTGATATTTCAAGTCATTTGGACCTGTAGCTTGAAATCTTATTTGTTGAATTCCAATACCAAATGACGGAGAAAAAGGAATAAACAAAAGTAACATTTTAGCAGCATAAACCACCTGGAGATGGGAAGCCGGATGAAGGAAGACACAGACCTTAAGCGCACATAATTTTTCCAAATGGAAAAAAATGTCAAACATGATAAAAGAATGACTAAGAGACAAAAATTAGTTATCTTCCTACCGAACTCTGAATTTTTTTCCTGAAGATTTGCTTTGCCATACTCCATGTAAAACAGAGTATCCAAAATGAGTAAAATTGCGTACATTTACTAACACACCTCCCACCTGCCCACCTCATCCCCACTGTCCTGCCATCCACCTTGGTCCCAGCTGGAAAGTTGTGGGACCTTCCTGACGGACAGGATCTATGGAAAGCACCTTCTGGCCCAATTTTACATACTTCTTTTCACCTTTAAAAACAACAAAAGGTTCTGGTCATCTACCTAGTGTTCCCCACGATCAGCTTGCATCCAACTCTATAGGGAAGTGAACACCTCCCAGGACAGATGGAGCATCCTCTGTGAGCTGGAATCCAAATGGGACTTTAAACGTTCCCTCCATGACCAGCCCATCCATGTTCACCAGGAGCCAAGAAGTGCTTTGCTTCAGCCAGAATCTCCCGTGAATCTGAGATCCTAAACACTTGTTTACTCCTGGCACTGACCCAAGGATCCCAACTGACAGAATGAGAGGCGCCAGACCAAGCAAAGGTGTGTTTTGGGGCCAGATTCCCACACCGCCCTGGCCACCTGCCTTGAACCTGGCCCAGCGCAAACCCCAGCAAGATCATCTGCTCAGTCTGAAAAACAGACGGAACTCCCTCAAAATAGCTGACACAAAAGAGCAACTTCTAAGAAACTCCAAATCTCACTAAATCTTAGTTTTCAATTACAAGCTGTTTGTGCCAGTATGTCAAACACACTGAACTTTTTTTTCTTTTTTGAGACAGGTTCTTTTTCTGTCACCTTGGGTAAAGTGCAATGATGTCATCATAGCTCACTGAAAGCTCCAACTCCTGAGTTCAAAAGCAATCTTCCTGCCTCAGCCTCCCACATAACTGAGACTATAGGCTCATGCCGCCAAACCAGCTAATTTTTCTTTTTTTTTTCTTTTTTTTTCTTTTTTAGTAGAGACAGGGTTGCCTGCTTGCTCAGGCTAGTCTTGAACTCCTGAGCTCAAGCCAATCTCTGACCTCAGCCTCACAGAGTGCTAGGATTACAGGCATGAGCCACCCTCCCTGGCCAACACCAAACTTTAAAATCCTTAAAATTAGCAAGTAGGTTCAGCGCCTGTGGCTCAAGCGGCTAAGGCGCCAGCCGCATACACCTGAGCTGGCGGGTTCAAATCCAGCCCAGGCCCACCAAACAACAATGACGGCTGCAACCAAAACATGGCCGGGCGCTGTGGCGGGCGCCTGTAGTCCTAGTTACTTGGGAGGCAGAGGCAGGAAACTCGCTTGAGCCCAGGAATTGGAGGTTGCTGTGAGCTGTGATGCCACAGCACTCTATCCAGGGTGACAGCTTGAGGCTCTGTCTCAAAAAAAAAAAAATTAGCAATTAAAGATGATAGTCTTCTGAGCAGAAGTTGTGTGTGTGTGTGTGTGTGTGTGTGTGTGTGTGTGAGAGAGAGAGAGAGAGAGAGAGAGAGAGAGAGAGACAGAAGACACGAGATGTGATGATTCCCACCTTTGTATTTACTCAACCTCTGTGACTACTACATGACAGACAGCGCTACACACGTGAGACAGAGGCACAGCCACTGCTTCACGCCTCTCACCTGCTGGGAGATAAGCACACACACACTTGGACCTACAGAAGCCCTCAAGAGAAGTCCAGGCAGGGAGAAATTCAGACCACTTGGGATGTAGAGTCAGCCTCCCCAAAGCAGCTGGTCTGAGCTGAGACTCAATGAATGAGTGCAAAGAGAAAGCTCATGTTCCAGGCAGAAGCAGCAGCAAAGGCCAGAGCGGAGGCAGGAAAGTGCAGGCAAGTCCAAGTGGGTGGAGTACGGGATGTGGAGAGTTTGGAAGGCAAGATGGGTCCCTCCAAGGGACAGACTGTGCTGAGGCCGCAGGACTGGGGGAAAGAGCACACAGGGGCATTTCAGCAGAAGACAATGAGATTCCAATCTTAGAAAGATCAGCCTTTCAAACATGTTTAGTCTCTTTTTGAGAGGGAAGACAGAAGATATTGATAAATAACGAAGTTTCTTTCATTTCACTATTACTATGCTTGCCTCTATTTTCTCTCAATCTCTGTAACAGTGTAACTATTTTCCTAAAAGTTTCAATAAGCTTGTAAATTTGTAGCAATAAGCTGTCATACCTTTACTCACAGAAAAATGTCACATGGACAAGATTTTTCATAAACACTGAGATTTGCATCCTCTGAGTTGATTTGCATCAACAGGTCCTCTCCCCCCCCCAAAAGAAAAGGACATTTGCAAAAGTATCTATCCAAACTTCAAGTTTGAAAAATACGGGCTGAGTATCCCTAATCTGAAAATCCAAAATCCGAAACATTCCAAAATCTGAAACTCTTTGAGTGCCATCATGATATCACATCACGAGTGGAAAATTCCACATATAAGTACTTAACACCTATTTAGTTTTATACACAAATTTAAATGCTATACGAAATTGCTTTCAGGCTGTGTGTATAAGGTGTATATAAAACAAATAAATTTGTGTTTAGACTTGGGTCCCATCCCCCTGATATCTCATTATGTATATGCAAATATTAAAAACAAAGAATTTTAAACTCAGCAGAGCCCAGTGCTCAGTGGGTAGGGCGCCAACCACATACACCCGGGCTGGCGGGTTCAAACCTGGCCCCAGCCAGCTAAAACAACAATGACAACTACAACAAAAAAATAGCCAGGCATTGTGGCGGGCACTTGTAGTCCCAGCTACTTAGGAAGCTGAGGCGAGAGAACTGCGTAAGCCCAAGAGTTTGAGGTTGCTGTGAGCTATGATGCCACAGCACTCTACACAGGGCGACATAGTGACACTTTGTCTCAAAAGAAAATTTTTTTTCAAACTCCAGAACACTTCTGGTCCCACCCATTTTGGAAATGGATAGTCCAGATTGTGATTAAATCATTGCCAAGGGACATGCATGAACAACAGAAGCAGTGGTCTAAAAACCGGAGGCCCAGTCCTGCACTAAGGTCAACACCAGCAACTTGTACTCTCCGTGGCCCCCACACACCCTCACACACAATGCCGCTCCTGAGTGTGGGGCTGCACAGGCAAATATTAACCATGTTACCACCTACTCTTTCAATTAAATTACACATTGCCTTTTTAAGCAAAGAGGAAAAATCCAATCAGGAATAACTGGATACTTGGGAAGATTCCTAGAGAGTAAACCATATGGTGGATAAAAACACATTAGTAATTCAAAATTTTGTGGTGTTGCTGTTGTTAAGAGGCAGGGTCTCACTCTGTCACCCAGATTGCAGTGCAATGGTGCAATCAATGGTAGCTCACTGCAGGCTTGAACTCCTGGGCTGAAGCCATCCTCCCCCATCAACCTCCCAAAGTGCTGGGATTACACGTGTGAGCCACAAAGCCCAGCCCTCAATTAATCCTTACTGAGCAGCTAGTGTGGGCCAGACCAAGTACTGAAGAGTTTCTCAATCATCACTCTGTTCAATACTTGCATAAATCCTAAACCCCATCAAGGAATATTCCATTCTAGAGATGAGAAAAAGGAGCCTCGGTAGGATTGGTTTGCTTAAGGTTAAATGGCTAACAAACCTAAGTGTCCACACCTAATCCGAAGCCCTCCCCCCAGAAGAAAGCTATGGGGGAGGGGGCAGAGGAAAGGGGTTTCAGAAACTCCCCCTCACCTTCAGTTTCTTCTCCTTTCTATCACTCAGCAGCCAGTGAGCAGCAGCTCTTTAGACTGAAATGCTGAAGAATTATCCATCCTAGATCTCATCCAGACAACTGGCTCAAGTCATTTCCCGGAGGACCACCTGTTGCCCTGCCAAATGCCTGGTCCTTCTGCACTATCACACCACATGAAGTCCCTGCATCTCGCCCTGGCACTCATGGTTGTCCTATGCTTGATCCTGACCCACTATCTGACACAAACCCTCAGTCTTGTGTGCCTGAGCGGCCTTTGTTCACAGGGTTCCCTCCTCAGAATGCCTTCCCTCCCACCTCTCAGACTCACAGCAGACGCTCTCCACATTCCGTACCCCACCTAAATACAGACCTACAGAACCAGAGCCCCTCGCCCCCTCCAAGTTGGTGCTTTTTGAAGTCCCTACACCACAGTTAGCACTCACTAAATCAAGGCCCGCCTTCCCACCCACAAAGCCCAGTGCAAACCCCAGGAACCCAATGAGACTTCCCTAATGACAGCTACCACCGCCAAAATCCAGGAGTCATTACTGTCTGTACCAACCTGCTGCCAATTAATGCTACCACCTGCTGTTATTTACCGCTTTATATATTCTGTCTCCCAGATCATACTTGTTTTGAGTGCAAGAATTTAGTCTTACATTTCTTCATAGAGCATAACATTTCCCACACAGCAAACCTCATTCTTCCGATTGGTGAACTGTGTCCATCAAGAGTCATGGGCATCAGGCCACAAGGACAAGGACAAACCAGCCCTCCCATTCTCAGCCCTCAGAAGAATAGTCCACGTAACACAGGTCTCTGGATGTGAGCACAGGCTCGGGATGAGGATGGCTGGGTGGAGAAGAACAGCCATTTCCACCAGCAATCATAACCACAAAAATCTTTTCACAAGAGAAAAACACTTTTTTTTTTTTTTTGAGACAGAGTTTCACTATGTCACCCTCGGTAGAGTGCCATGACATCACAGCAACCCCAAACTCTTGGACTTAAGTAATTCTTTTTCCTCAGCCTCCCAAGTAGCTGGGTCTACAGGTTCCTCCCACAACACCCAGCTATTTTTTGTTGCAGTTGTCACTGTTGTTTAGCAGGCGCAGGGCAGGCTAGAATCTTGTCACAAGAGAAAAACACTTTTCTCATACATGTGACTAAGAGTAAACCTTTGCATATCAATTAACTGAAAACATTTCTATTATTAAGTCATGCCACTCCACTGTCCAGAAAAACGGATTTGTTTAAACCTAAAGAGAAAACAGATCAAACATAATGCCAAAGAAATTAACCCACAAAATGCTTACTGCAGAGAAACCCTTGGTGACTTGAGAGGTTGGGATCTTTCTTTTTCTCTCTTCCTTTTCCTTTTTTTTTTTTTTTTTTTGGGCTGGCTTTTTATACAGAGCCACAAACATGATCTGCGCCCATTTTTCCCCATGAGATAGCTCATCTTGCCACGTGTCACCTAGCAACCAAAACGCCACTCAACAACCACCTAGCTACCCAATTCTTCATACAGAATTTTGGTCTTGTGCTACTGAGCAATATGGATAAGAGACAGACAAGAGAATGTTAAAACAGTGTTAACATGTGTTTGTTTCTGTCCAGACGCGGTGGCTCATGCCTGTAATCACAGCACTCGGAGCAGAGGTGAGTGCATTGTTCAGGAGTTCAAGACCAGCCTGAGCAAGAGTGAGACCCTGTCTCTACCAAAAATAGAAAAACTGAGGCAAGAGGATCACTTGAGCTCAGGAGTTGGAGGGTGCTATGAGCTATCATGATGCTATGGCACTCTACCCAGGGCAACACCCTCAGATTCTGTCTCAAATAACTTTGGAAAGCCCAGAAACATCACTGACCCTCCCTCTATTTCTAGCTATAATGACACCATCACCCTTCCACTGGCTCACATGAGCCTTTTCTCTTTGTGATGCCTTTCTAGACTTCCCTAAGGAAACTACACTGCCTTTTCTGTGCCTCCAGGTCCCTGTGAAACAACTGCTGCTAATATTTTAAAAAGATCTACTGTACCACCAAAGCCTCCTAACTGTACCCACCCAGCATCCCAAAGGCATCCTCCTCCCCTACTGTCCCACACCAGCTTCCACCTGGAGGACCCCGGGGCCTCTTGCCCTAGGACTCGTATAGTCCATTTCCCACAAAGAAGCTGGTGGGAAAGCTTCTCCCTAGAGGTCCAGCATCCAAAAAACAGGGCCTTGGACATAGTAAATGCTTAAAAATGTGGAATGAGTTAATGACTCAGTCGATCAAACAACTACATTTGCATCTCCCAAACAGGCAACCCAATCAATGTCCATTTTGTGAATGACGAAATATGACTAATTTTAAGCATGTACAATTATTAAGGCAAAAGAAAATGTGTATGACCTTCTTCCTAGTCAGGAATCTAGGCACACTGCAGAGCCTACATTACTGTATTTCTCTTTCATGATTTTGGTTTCCAGAGTATTCGGATCATAAACTACCGCTGAAAAACAATCCTTAAAAATGTTTCCGCTGGAATTTAGGGTCTGATTTTTAAAAAGCTAAATGTTAAGCTTGGAGGGTTTTTCCACCCTTGTCAGCTTTGCAGATAAACAGGTGACCAATTTCCACTAATTTTATTTGGTTTTTCAGTAAGCATTCAACCAACTGTAAGGAACATCTTGGAGCTGTTAAATAAAGGCAATCTTCCATACTTATATCAAGTTCCCAAACGTCTCCCAAAATGATCGTTCAAGGGCCAAATGTATGCTATTGTTTCCAACATATACTAAAAACAAACCAATTGAACAAGATTTCTTTTTCTTCTTAATTTCAGAGAGAATTGGTGCATGCCGTCCCAAGCACCTTGTGTACACTCAGATCAGGCTGACAAAGCCACCTTCTCCCTCATCTGCAGCCCCAAATCCACAGGAGCCAAGCCACCCCACTGTCAGGAACAAACAGCCAATATGCTAAGGAAATATCCTCAGGTGCTGGAGAGAAACTTCAGCGTGGGCTGTTGTCAAACACAGACACAGTCGATAAAACAATTTAACAAAATGCCTTTTCACTTCTGACACATTGTAGAGGAATGCAGTTAAGTGGAGACAATATTATCACTCCAGGAAGAAAAGGGAAATCTCATGCCCTCAGAAATCAGGCCCCGGCTCCGCAGCGCTGGCCCCATATGGAAGTAGTTCCAGGTAGGTGACAACCGAGGTCCTTGCAGGAAAACTTTTAACTGGGTCCCTATTCGAGGGTACTGCTTTCTCAAGGAGCCCTGCACTGCAGCCTCTTAATCACCGAGATTTTCTCTGCTCCACGAATGCTCGCCAGCGAGCGCAGGCGGTGTCCCCGACCCCGAGCCGGCGACTCCCCCAAAGCTGAGACCCCGCGCTCCGCGGGGAGGTGATGGCTCGGGCTGCGGCCCCCGCCCGGAGGAAGGGAGTGGAGAGAGCAGGAACGCGGCCACTCTCCGCCGTGTGTGGAATAATTAAACTCTTCTCGCACCAAGAAAGTTCCCTTTCCCCAGCCTCTGCTCGCGGGGCCTGGGGCCCGGGAGAGGCCTGGGGCTGGATTTCTACCGCCCGCGGCCCCGGGAGAGGGGCCCGGCCAGCTTCGCCCGAGCCCCCCGCGGGCTCCGCTGCGGGTGCAGACCCCCGGGGGGCGCCGTGGGCGGCCCGCGGCCGGAGCCCCGAAGTCCGGCGGGCGGCGCTCGGCGGGACACCGGCCGCGCTGAGAACTTGGCCGCCCGCAGCCCGGGGCGGGGGGCGCCCGCGAGGCCCGGCCGGGCCGCCGCACTTTCCCTTTCCCCGCCTCCCCGCGCCTCCCTCCTCCCCCTTCCAGGAAGCGCCATATTGATCCCGGCGCCTTCCCCTCCTCCCCCCCTCCTCCTCCCCGCGCCCTCCCCCTCCTCCCCCGGCACCCCGCGCCCCAAGCGTCCCCGGCCCCTCACCTTGGCTATGGCCTTCCGGTAGCGGGTCACCGCTTGCTGGATGAGGCTGAAAACTTTCATGTGGCCGTCCCCGCACGGCACGACCACCCGGGTCCTCCCGAAGCACACGGTCACTTTCATGCCGCCGTCCCCGCGGGCCGGCCCGCGCCCCTCGCTGACCGCGGCCGGGGCGGCTGGACACTCGGCGCGGCCGGGCCGCTGCACGGGCGCGCGGGCGGCTAGGGGCGCGGGCAGGCGGCGGCGCCGGGGGGCCGCTCGGCTCGCATGCCCGGCCCGGCCGCCCTCGCCTCGCCCGGGGCTCGCCTCGCCTCTCCCCGCCGCGGCGCCCGCAGCCTCCGGCCACCTGTTCGGCGTCTCGGCGCGCTCGGCGGCGGCTGCGGCCCGGGGCTGTGTGGCGCTCGCGCTCACTCGGGGCTGCTGGGGGAGGGGACGGCGGCGAGGGAGGGGAGGGGAGGGGAGGGGAGGGAGGAGCAGGGCCGGGCACACAACACCGCGCACATGCGGCAGGGGGAGGCGCGGCCGGCTCCCGGCGCGGGGCGGGGCGCGCGGCCACCGGACCCCTCGCCCCCGCGCCGGCCCGGGCGGGAGGCCTTTTGCCTCCACCCGCCCCTTCCTCGGGCGCCGTCGCCGCAGAGCCGGGGGCCTGGGCGCCTCCGACCCCGCCCGCCGCCCCCCGCGCCTTGGCACCGCGCCCCCCAGCTCTCCGCTCTGCGGCCGGGCTGCGCTCGCCGGGAGCCCCTCCTTGGGGACGCCCCTGCCACGCCCCCAGAGGTCTCCACGGAGCGCCCCCCAGGCCGCCCTTTCTTTGTCACTTTTAATCCCCTTCCTGGGACTGGAGGGTTTCGGGTGCAGTCGCTTCTGGGGAGAGCAGTTTATGCTCGGTGTGGCGGACTCAGCGCGCCGCGACTTTCAGAGAGGAGCAGTCCCCAAGTCCCCAGCTCCCCGGGGAGGACAAGGACCGGGCTGGACCGGGATGTTCCAGCCGGAGTCTCTCCTCCCCGGGGGGACGCCAGTTTCCCCCCAGCCCGCAGCTTGGCAGAGTCTACCCTGGCTCGCTCGCTTGGCTGCAAGGCCGGGCAGCCGTGGTTATGCGTTACAAGCAAAAATTAATCGTCTGCTCCGGGGAGACGTGGGGAAAGCTCTGATGCGACCCGGGCTTTCTCAGGGGCCATTATTTACCTTGAAGTTTCCTGTTGACCCTGGGGTGACCCCCCCCCGCCCGGTTAAATATGTTGAAGTTAAACATCGGCAATCTAGGTGCATTTATTTCTTTAAAATTCTGCAACATAAGCAATCCTAGCGTAAATCTATGAACGATGTATTTGTTCCAAATGCCTCCGGAGAAAAGCTGTGCACGGGGGTCACCACCATGTGCTGGCACTTAACACAGCCTCTTAAACGGGGGAGGCTGAAGGAGCTCCATGCAGGGGGGACGTTTTAACAGAACGTGGACCAAGTCCGTCTTGGTTCTGAGCTGTGATTCCTTAATAAAAGTTATGTCATTGTGTTTAAAGACTGGCGAATGTCAGCAAAGAGTCATCGACCCAAGTCTGTCCCACAGTGGATTAAATTCATTTTTGCCATTTGTTTCTAGATAGAAGAAATAGAGAGTTAGACCGGTGACCATCTATCCCTCCCATTTTATTTATTTATTTATAGATAGAGTCTCACTTTGTCGCCCTTGGTAGAGTGCTGTGGCATCGTAGCTCACAGCAACCTCAATCTCCAGTGATTCTCTTGCCTCAGCCTCCCAGTAGCTGGGACTACAGGCACTTCCACAACGCCTGCCAGGCTGCTTTTTAGAGACAGGTCTTGCTGGTCTCCAACTCATGAACTCTAACAATCCACCCTCCTTGGCCTTCCAGAGTAGTGGGATGACAGGCATAAGCCACCACACCCAGCCCCACCTACCATTTTAGAACTAGAAAATGGGACAAAAAGGTTCATCTGTTTTCCAGAATCCCTGCACTTTCCAGTGCCCCACGTTGCCCCTGCCGCTGCAGCGTAGTTTGTTGTAGGAAACTTCGTACCTCCTCTCCTCTCACACTCTTTGGCCACCACACTGGTAAACACCTGTCTCAGCAAATCAGTGCAATATGTAGGTGCCGTGTGTTGTCATCTCTCTTTACCCTGGATGTTGCTCAAGGCCACAGAGAAAGCCTGAAGCAGACCCAGGAATAGAATCCAGGTTTCCCTCTACATAGCCATGATAAGGGCTTCTCACCGCAGCATTCAACATTTCTACCCAGAAATGTAGTTAGTAACTATGACCACTCTTGGTGAGGTCTTCTCACTTCTTATATTAATACTCGGATCTACAATAATTACTGCTAATTGTAGGTGTTTTCTGTTTTCATGCATGGGGGTATATATTAGTTTAACATGGGGCTTTCTCGAAATAATTCTACGTGAAAGTCAAGTTTTAGTAATAGAGTCCATCGGACATCTCACAGAGTTAGGTTCAAATCCGAATTTGACCTATTGCCGAGTGCCTTTGACATGGCACATACTCGTCTGTAGCCTTAGTTTTATCAGCTGAAAAGTAGAACTAACCGTATCCATCTCATAAATTATTAGTATTAAATAATGTATTAAAACAGTATACTCCAGCTCGGCGCCCACAGCCTAGTGGTTACAGTGTCAGCCATGTACACCGAGGGTGGCAGGTTGGAACCGGCCCGGGCGAGCTAAACAACAATGACAACTGCAACAACAAAAAAATAACTGGGCATTGTGGCAGGCACCTGTTAGTCCCAGCTACTTGGGAGGCTGAGGCAAGAGAATCACTTAAGCCCAAGAGTTTGAGGTTGCTGTGAGCTATGACACCAGGGCACTCTACCAAGGGTGACATAGTGAGATTCTGTCTTAAATAAATAAATAAAACAGTATACTCTGCCACATGGGAGTGCATAGCATAGTAGAATTGAGTTACATAATATAAGAAAAGGGAAACAAAGTTACAAATGTAGGCAAAAGGATAACAAATGATAACATTAGGAATAAAATGGAAAAACCCAGGCTCTCAGGCCTATTCGCAATTCACTTTAATTCTGTTCCACACACACACACTTAGTGAAGACCTTCGATGTGGAAAGCATTGGGTAAACATTACAGAATTATAAAAGTGGGCAAAAGAAAGACAAAACTAGAGGTTAGAATAGGATAGCTATCCCAATAACTGTTATTCAAAACATGAAATATTAAATGCCAGCAAAGCGTTTACGGCAGTACTGGGGAAGGAGGTGGACCTTCCTAAGAGAGGTGACATCAGGGCATATGTGTACCGTTTCATTTACATCACTCCCTTCCATCGCTCCCGGTTAACACGGATCTGAACAGTTTTTTTAGAAACGTGATCCACAGGATTAATGATAATTACGTCTATGCAACTAACCAGATAAAGCCCTACAGCTTTATTTAAATCTACCTTGTCTATCTAGATACAGCAATTCCCTTTATGTTAATAATTGATGAAAAAGTAATGCTGTAATTTTAGATGCCAGACCCTTTGGTACCTTGAGTCAAATTTTTAAAATTTCATGACAAGTTGTGACTATGCTTTCACTAATATACTCCTCACCTAACACCTAACCATGATGTTGGATTACAGCCAGACCACCGTCAGGTCTGTCAAATGTTTAGCTTGACCAAATTGCTTCTGGCCTGAGGGAAGCATAAAGGCAAGTCCAATCCCAATGAGAAGCAAAATTATCCAAGTCAAGGGCAAATGCTACCTAAATAGTTTATAGTGTGTTTATTCTCCTAAAATCTACACATTTTAGATTAAAAAATTATAGCCCTTGTCTCACTTGTACTTCTCTTTTCAAGGTGATTGACTTAATTGGTTTTGAATATCCCAGGGAGTTCTGAGAATTAATTAGGGTTTGTCTGGGCTTTGGGCCTATCTGCAAACAGGCAGGTGTGACCACATGGACTATAATTTCAACTATACCCAGCTATACCCATGTGCACCATGAAATAAATACACTCTCCATGTGTGTAGGGCTGGTATTGTATTACTCAGAACCTCACACTTAAAGAATCAAAAGAAAGAGTAAAGATATTTACAGTCTTTTAAATTTGTTCATGCTTTGAAGATTATAGTTACCTGTGAGTTATGAGTTATTAGTGCCTACAAAGAGATATTATACTTAAGATAATGTTATCAATCTTGTATGTCCAGCCTCACCTAATAGGAGAACTGGGTCACTCATGCACCAAATATTTATTGGCCACTGATTTTATATCAAGCTCTCCATTGCACACTGGATTTGTAAATTCCTCCATCAAGAGATCCCCAACAAGGAGGTGCCGGTAGCTCAGTGGGTAGTGCGCTGGCCACATACATGGAAGCTGGCAGGGTCGAGCCCAGCCAAGGCCAGCTAAACAACAATGACAACTACAACAACAAAAAAATGGCCAGACGTTGTGGCAGACACCTGTAGTCCCAGCTACTTGGGAGGCTCAGGCAAAAAAATCACTTGGTCCCAGGAGTTTGAGGTTGCTGTGGGATATGACACCACGGCACTCTACCCCAGGGTGACAACTTGAGACTCAGTCTCCAAAAAAAAAGAGAGCGAGAGATTCCCATTGATGGGAGTGGTGGCTGATGTCTGTAATCCCAGCACTTTAGGGGGTTGAAATAAGGGGATCATTTGAGGCCAGGAGTTCAAGACCAGCCTCAGCCACACAGCAAGATCCTGTTTCCACAAAAATAAAACTAGAAAGAATTAGCCAAGTGTGGTGGTGCACACCTATAGTCCCAGCTACTTGAGAGGTTAATGTGGAAGACTGCTTGAGTCCTGGAGGCCTAATCAGTGAGCTAGGATGGCACCGCTGCACTCCAGCCTGGGCAACAGAACAAAATACTGTCTCAAAAACAACTACAACCAAAGAAAGGACCAGTCTGGTAAAGATTTCAGATGTGAATGGGCAGCTGCAAAGACTACATTTAAGTGCTACGTACGTATTAAGGATAGTGGTAGTAGCCAGAGGAAGTGCTCTCTCTGAGAGAGAAGCCATATAGAGAGAGACCCCATAGAAATATACCATAAACCACATTTGTAAATTTAAGTCTTTTAGTAGTCATATATGAAATTAATTTTTTTTTGTTGTAGAGACAGAGTCTCACTTTATTACTTTATTGCCCTCAGTAGAGTGCTGTAGCGTCACACAGCTCACAACAACCCCCAGCTCTTGGGCTTAGGCGATTCTCTTGCCTCAGCCTCCCAAGTAGCTGGGACTACAGGTGCCCAGCCACAATGCCCGGCTACTTTTCTGTTTTGCAGGTTGTTGAGGTCGGGTTTGAACCTGCCACCTTCGATGTATGGGGCCGGTGCCCTACTGAGCCACAGGTGCTGCCCTGAAATTAATTTTAATAATATATTTTACGTAAGTCACAAGGAAAGTGTTTTTTTTTTTTTTTTTTTGAGACAGAGCCTCAAGCTGTCACCCTGGATAGAGTGCCATGGCATCACAGCTCACAGCAACCTCCAATTCCTGGGCTCAAGCGAGTCTCCTGCCTCCACCTCCCAAGTAGCTGGGACTGCAG
>CAUYRH010066311.1:0-24617 GCA_963574655.1 Perodicticus potto | reverse complement strand
CATATGATTCTCTCAATTGATGCAGAAAAAGCTTTTGATAATATCCAGCATCCCTTCATGATCAGAACACTTCAGAAAATTGGAATAGAAGGGACATTTCTTAAACTAATAGAGGCCATCTACAGCAAACCCACAGCCAATGTCATATTGAATGGAGTTAAATTGAAATAATTTCCACTTAGATCAGGAACCAGGCAAGGATGCCTATTGTCTCCATTGCTCTTTAACATTGTAATGGAAGTTTTAGCCATTGCAATTAGGGAAGAAAAGGTGATCAAGGGTAACCACATAGGGTCAGAAGAGATCAAACTTTCACTCTTCGCAGAATATATGATTGTATATCTGGAAAACACCAGGGATTCTACTACAAAACTTTTAGAAGTGATCAAGGAATACAGTGATGTCTCAGGCTACAAAATCAACACCCATAAATCTGTAGCCTTTATATATACCAACAATAGCCAAACCAAAAAAACAGTCAAGGACTCTATTCCTTTCACAGTAGTGCCAAAGAAAATGAAATATTTGGGAGTTTACCTAACAAAGGATGTGAAAGATCTCTATGAAGAGAATTATGAAACTTTAAGAAAAGAAATAGCTGAAGATGTTAACAAATGAAAAAACATACCATCCTCATGACTGGGAAGAATCAACATTGTTAAAATGTCCATACTACCCAAAGCAATATATAATTTTAATGCAATTCCTATTAAAGCTCCATTGTCATATTTTAAAGATCTTGAAAAAATAATACTTCATTTTATATGGAATCAGAAAAAAATCTCAAATAGCCAAGACATTACTCAGAAACAAATCAATAGTGATCAAAACAGCCTGGTACTGGCACAAAAACAGAGAGGTAGATGTTTGGAACAGAATAGAGAACCAAGAGATGGATCCAGCTACTTACCATTATTTGATCTTTGACAAGCCAATTTAAAACATTCAGTGGGAAAAAGACTACCTATTTAACAAATGGTGCTGGATGAACTGGCTGGCGACCTGTAGAAGACTGAAACTGGACCCACGCCTTTCACCATTGACTAAGATAGACTCTCACTGGATTTAAACTTAAGACATGAAACTATAAAAATATTCGAAGAAAGTGCAGGGAAAACTCTTGAAGGAATCGGCCTGGGAGAATATTTTATGATGAGGACTCCCCAGGCAATGGAAGCATTATCAAAAATATACTACTGGGACCTGATCAAACTAAAAGGCTTCTGCACAGCCAAGAACATAGTAAGTATAGCAAGCAGACAGCCCTCAGAATGGGAGAAAATATTTGCAGGTTATTCCTCCAACAAAGGTTTAATAACCAGAATACACAGAGAACTCAAACGTATTAGCAAGAAAAGAACAAGTGATCCCATCTTAGGGTGGGAAAAGGACTTGAAGAGAAACTTCTCTAAAGAAGACAGGGGCACAGCCTACAGACACATGAAAAAATGCTTTCCATCCTTAATCATCAGATAAATGCAAATCAAAACTACTTTGAGATATCACTTAACTCCAGTAAGATTAGCCCACATCACAAAATCCCAAAACCAGAGATGTTGGTGTGGATGCGAAGAAAAGGGAACACTTCTACACTGCTGGTGGGAATGCACACTAATATGTTCCTTTTGGAAGGATGTTTGGAGGATACTTAGAGATCTAAAAATAAACCTGCCATTCGATCCTATAATTCCTTTACTAGGTATATACCCAGAAGACCAAAAATCACATTATAACAAAGACATCTGTACCAGAATGTTTATTGTAGCACAATTCATAATTGCTAAGTCATGGAAGAAACCCACATGCCCATCAACCCACCAATGAATTGTGGTGCATGTATACCATGGAATATTATGCAGCCATAAAGAAAGATGGAGACTTTACCTCTTTCGTGTTTACATGGATGGAGCTGGAACACATTCTTCTTAGCAAAGTATCTCAAGAATGGAAGAAAAAGTATCCAATGTACTCAGCCCTACTATGAAGCTAATTTATAAGTTTCATATGAAGGCTATAACTCAACTATAGCACAAGAATATGGGGAAAGGGGCAAGGGATGGGAGGGGAGGGGGAAGGTTGGGGTGGAGGGAGGGTAATTGGTGGGGCCACACCTACAGTGTATTTTAGAAGGGTACAGGCAAAACTTACTAAATGCAGAATACAAATGTCTTCATACAATAACTAGGAAAATGCCATGAAGGCTATGTTAAACAGCTTGATGAAAATATTTCAGATTGTATGTGAAACCAGCACATTGTACTCCTTGATTGCACTAATGTACATAGCTATTAGATTTAATAAGAAAAATAAATAAATAAATAAAATATAAGCTCTTTGAGAGCATAAATCTTCTATTCAGGGATGTAGCTAAGCACCTAAATTGGCAATGATAGACAAAAAGTACACTCAGGAAAATGTAAATTTCACTAAACAATGAATACTTTGTTCTAGTATAAGTATGGCCTATAAAATTGTTGATTTATGTGTTGTTATCCAAAATTCAAATTACCTGGGAATGTTATGTTTTTATTTGCTTAATCTGGCAGCCTTAACCTAGAATAGTACTTGGCATCATCTTATAGGACACATCAATGGATGGTCTATTTTTTTTTAATTTAAATTAACTTGGTTTTGAAATTGTAATGGCTTTTGAGCTAACTGGAGATATCCTGGAGTGTCATAAGAAAAATTGTATATCATCATACCAAATGCTTTTAGGTAAAGTGCAGTGTCAAAAACAAAAACAATCCCATGAAAAAAGCTAAGTATGCCATCCACAGTGCAAGAGCACAAAGACACAAGTAAACATTTTAAGCTTTATGCTTTATGATATTGGGCAGAAACAAATGAAATGTTGTAAAACCAAAAGTTGAAAACTATGCTGGAGAAATCATATTATAGTGGAAAGCCAGAGATCTGAATTGAGGTGTAGCCTAATCTACTGTTGAAAAATATATAGCGAATGAAAACCAGATCCAGATTACCCACATATCTGCCTGTAGCTGTCCTTTCCAATTATCTATTGCCACTCATTATTTATAGGACCTTGGAAGGGTCAAGGAATGACTCAGTGTCAGATATCTTACTTTTATAACAAGATTTATAAGATCCCTTCTATCTCAAAAAAATCTGTGCTTCTATTATAAAAGTATGACCAAAAAGTAGAGTCCACTTTTACAAGCTTACTAGGAATGATGTATGATAATAAATGTTATCAGAGTAGTCTCCATAATAAGCTGTTCACTTATTCCAAGGGTGACACCAATGCTCAAATCATGGTGAGAACTTCTATTTTGTATTTTCCTTTTACCAGGGTAATATTCAAGAAATATTAATAAATGTTTTTATCCCAGCCAGTGAGAGGCAGTTAGGACTTGAACCCATGCATCTGGCAACAGAGTCTGTGATCTTAACATCTGTGCTTAATGTCCATTGCTTGTTTATAAACAAAGTTACATTCCTTATACACTGGAGTTTGTGGCCTGAGGTTGATCTACTAAAATCTTTAGTAGAGCTATAAGCCATGTAGAAAAATAACCATTACACTTAATTTTTAACATAAATACCATTATTTGACTTGATCAATTTAATCTCCCACTTTAGTCATTAAACTTGGTTATAAATACTTTCGTTTTTTTTTTTTTTTAGAGATAGAGTCTCACTATGTGACCCTCAGTACAGTGCTGTGGCATCACAGCTCTCAGCAACCTCCAGCTCTTGGGCTTAGGCGATTCTCTTGCCTCAGTCTCCCGAGTCGCTGGGACTACAGGTGCCCGCCACAACACAGGGCCATTTCTTTGGTGCAGTTTGCCTGGGGCTGGGTTTGAACCCGTGACCCTCTGTACATGTGGTCAGCGCTCCACTCACTGAGCCACAGGCACTGCCCTTGGCTATAAATATTTTTAAATTGGTTTTAAGAAAATAAATCAGTTAAGCGTTTGATAGCACTTAGGAAGCAGAAAGACCTAAGGAATGTCCAATTGACTTTACAGGCAATTCAAAAAAAAAGTTTTTAATTTTGATGAAGTCTAATTCACCTGTATTTTCTTTTGATGCTTATATATATGGTGTCTTATTTAAGAAAGCATTATCTAAGTCAAGATCATGAAGATTTTTCTCCTATATTTTCTCTGAAGGGTGTCATTAAGACTTTGATAACATTATGAGTTCATTTTTGCATATGGTGTGAAATAGAAATCTTTTTTTTTTGCATGTAAATATCCAGTTATCACAGCACATTTGTTAAAAAGAAAAAAACACCATTCCTCTCTCATTAAATTTTCTTGGCACACTCGTCAAAAACAAAATGATCATAAATGTATGGGTTTATTTAGACTCTCAGTTCTAGTCCACTAAGGTGCATGTCCTATGTGGCTCGCATTATGCCAGTACTATGCTGTCTTGATTACTATAGCTCTACTGTAAGTTTTTCCCCAGCTTTGTTGAAGTATACTTGAAAAATATAAACTATATGTATTTAAAGTATACAATGTGATGTTGTAATATATATTGTAAAATGATTACCACATTCAAGCCAATTAACATATCCCTCACCTCCCATAGCTACCCTTTGTGTGTCTATGGTAAGAACACTTCAGTTCTGCTCTCTTAGCAAATTTTAATTACATAACACAGTATTAACAACTATAGTCACCAAGCTGTCCATTGGATCTCTAGAACATATTCATTCTGCACAAACGAAACTTTGTTCCCTTTGACCAACAGCTCTCCATTTCCCACACACCCCCAGCCCCTGCCAACCACCGTCCTACACTCTGCTTCTGTGAGTTTGATTTGTTTAGATTCTGCATAAAAGTGAGATGATGCAGTGTCATGTAGCTGGCTTATTTCACATAACACAATGTCCTCCAGGTTCACCCATGTTGTTACAAATGACAGGATTTCCCTTTCTCTTTTTTTTAAAGCTGAATAACGTATCTGTGTGTGTGTGTGTGTGTTTTGTTGGCTTCCAAACATGTGTTTCTTTGAGGGTACATGGGCCAGGGACTCCTACTCTGCTATATTGCTAATGTAACTCTCAACTAGGCTGCAGGAAATTTTGAAATCAGGAAGGATGAGTCCTACTTTGTTTCCTTTTTTAAGGTTTTGACTATACTGGGTCTCTTGCAATTCATACTAATACTAAATTTTAGTATCAGTTGGTCAATTTCTGCAAAGAAAAAAGGAAGCTGGGCTTTGAAAAAGATTAGATTGAATCCACAGATCAGTTTGGAAAACACTGCCATCTTACTATGAAGTCTTCCAATTCAACAACATAAGATGTCTTTCCATTCATTAAAAGTCTTCTTTAATTTCCTTCAATGATGCTTCGTAGTATTTAATATCCAAGCCTCACATTTATTTTGTTAAATTTATTCATAAGTAATTTTATACTACAATGAATGGAATTGTTTGATTAATTTTCTTTTTGATTATTCATTTCAAACATATAGAAATACAATTGATTTTGTATTGTACTTGTAACGTATTACTATTGGCTTTCACTTTTGACAATTTAACTATAAAATGTGTATAGTTCTAAGTCTCATTGAGTTTATCCTACTTAAAGTTCATTGAGTTTCTTGGATGTATACATTAATGTTTCATCAATTTTGTAGGTTTTCAGCCATAATTTCTTCCAGTGTTCCTCCTGATCTTTTTTTCTCTCCTCATTCTGGGACTCTCATATTACACACATTGATGATGTCCCATAGGTTTCTTTGTCCATTTTTCCTCTTTCACTTTTCTTTCTATTTCTCAGACTGAATAAGCTCAAATAAACTAACCTCAAATCCAGGGATCTTTCCTCTGCCAGTTCAGATCTGCTGGCGATCCCTGTATTGAATTTTTTGTGTATGTTTTCATAATTATCAATTCTAGAATTTTTCTTCAATTCTTTTTTATAACTTCTCTTTATTTATAATCTCTTATTTGCTAAGACATCATTCTCATACTTTTCTTTAATTTTTAAAAAGTATATCTTCTTTTGGGCAACCCTCTCTTGGGTCCCCTTCTCTCTCTAGCTGAAATGAATCGGCTCTGCAGCACAAAATAAATAAAAAATAAATAAATCTTCTTTTAATTCTTTGAAAATACATATAGTAGCTGATTTAAAGTCTGTGTCTAGTAAGTCCAACATGTGACCTTTCTCAGCAATAGTTTCTTTTGGCTGCTTTTTTCCCTTGTGTATAAACATTCCTGTTTCTTTGCATGACTCATAATTTTTCCTTAGAAATTTGTTAAAATTGGACTTTTAAAATAATATAATGTGGTAGCTCTGGAAATTAGATCCCCTCTCTCCCCAGTATTTGTAGCTATTTATTGCTGTTGTTCTTGCTATTCACTTAGGGACTTGGTAAACTAAGTCTATAAAGTACAAATACATATTCTTTGTTGTGTCACTAAACCGTCTGGTTAGCTTAGTTGTTGTCCAAACATTGGACATGTTTCCCTAAATGATTTCAACCAGTAAGTCTCCAGCCATTCTTACAAAGGTTTGTGTGCATGTTGGGAAACAAATTCAATGCTCTGACATTTTAAAACTTGGCTTGGTCTTTATTTCTTACTTGTACAGAAACTCAAGATCAGTCAAAGGAGAGAGGTGATAATCTTCTCAGGTTTTACCTGGGCATGCATGCATGTGTGTGGCCTTCTAGATTCTCAGGAATATGGCAGAGCTTTTCAAAGCTCTCTATAAACATCTCATTTGCTTTGTCTTTTATTTATCTATTTTTTAGTTATCATTAGTTGTAACCACCTTCAATGAACTGAATGTTTACATTCTCCCAAAATTCATTATGTTAAAATCCTAACTGGTGGTGACAGCATTAGGAGGTGGGGCCTTCAGGAGGTATTAGGTCATAAGGGTAAAGCCCTCCTGAATAGGATCAGTACCTTTATAAAAGAGAGGCCAGAGGGCCAATTTGCCCCTTCTACCATGTGAGGACACAGCAAAACAGTGGCATCTATGAAACGGTGGGGAAGACCTCATCAGACATGGAATCTACCAGCGTCTCCGTCTCGGGCTTTCCAGCCACCAGAACTATGTGAAATAAATTTTCCTTCCCTATTAAGTCACTAGCTTACGGCTGTTTTTTGTTATAGTAACATAAACAAAGACACTACCTCAGGCAACTATGAATTTAAACAATTAGAAGTTCTTGACAACTGTCCCAGAAAAAGGCTACACTTAGTGAGTTCTGCATGAGATCAAACAAAGAAAACTTGTGTGAATGGAAGCTTTCAGGGAGCTGCCAGGTAACTCAAATAATAAAAATCCCTGCAAATGATGGTTTGGGGGGATTACTCCAACTGCATTTTGCCCCCTCCAGTGGATGCTGGGCTGCTGTTTTCACACCTCCATGACTATGAGAAAAAAACTTTCCTTTTTTTTTTTTTCTAAAACAAACTTGATTTTGGCAATTTTTGAAAACGTTCTAGTTGCTTAGAGAGAGAACAGATTTTCAAAGGTCCATGTTCTATCATTCCCAAGGTGTTTCTCCTCTTTCAGTATGTTCTTACGCTGGGCGTTTAGCCCCCTTGATTACACTTTGGAAGTTTTGTCCACTCTTCTTAATAGGTTGCACATTACACGCTATCACAACTTCTCCAAACATCCTCTTCCATGGGACCCGTCCTTTTGTTTTCACATGTGTGCAAGTGGATAGCACCAAGCAGCTCACTGATTTCCATGTGAGAAACAAGAAGTCCTTTCTTCCCATATTTTAACTGCTATTTATAATTAAATGTCTATTTCTCACATAGTTTTTCCGAAATCCTTATGTCCCACCCCTTTCCTCCTGGTTGGTATAGCTTAACTGGGCTTTGCTGAGATAAAATATAAAATGGCACAAGAATAGCCACCTATTCTATTAAGGAGAGTGGCAGAGAAATCAGGATACATCACACACATCAATCAATTTTCAGAAAAGTTCTTCTCTGCCTTAACCCATGAAGACATAAAGTCAGATTGAGCAACCTATCTTTTTAAATCCATCTTATCTATGGATGAGTATGATCTGAGGGTAATGCAATCCTTAACCAAGGTATTCTGGCATTTAAAAAGGAGGATTTTTATACAACCAGGATGATTCCAGAAAAATGAAGAGGGTAGATTCAAGTTTTTAACATTTCAAAAATTCTCCAAACCTATGATATTTTGCTAGTCAGAAGTATTTTATTCTTCCCAAACTTAACAATTTGGCAGAGATAATGACATCTCAGCATCAGTAGGTTAAAACATATATCCATGTGTATATATCTCTCTCTATTGTAAAAACGATTTTTGAGGGGCGGCGCCTGTGGCTCAAAGGAGTAGGACGCTGGCCCCAGACACCAGAGCTGGTGGGTTCAAACCTGGCCCCGGCCAAAAACTGCAAAAAAAAAAAAAGATTTTTGACAAAATATAAATATTTCATTCCCATACATGTATATAATGTTTGGACCTGAACTAATTTATTCTAGTATATAGTATTATATTTCTTGCAAAGTATAGGACACCTTAAGAAACTATTTATTTCCTTTTTCCACATGATATTACTTGTTATTCATTTTATAAGAAAAAAATGAAGATAGTTTTTCAGCCAAAAGTGTGAAAGACAGAGGAAAAATGTGAAATTAGAAGAAAAAATTAGATTAAAAATACTTTTGCAAACTATGGGTAAAAATATTTTAATAAACATCTCTCAAGGATTAGAAAAAATATCCGACTGTGCAGCTAGTTACTTAAATAACGTTTATACCACTGATTCCTCTCTTGAATTGTCTTTTTAAGCTAAAAGAAACACTGCTTTAATTAAGACATCCTTCGGAGACAGATTCTCAGTACAAGTCGAAAATGACACTGTTCCATATACAAAAGGGGCCAAGTATTTTCATGCAGTGTCGTATAAATAGAACAGATAAACCAAAATAAATTATTCTCAGAAAATATTTGAGTTGCTTCACTGTGTTTTACGGGAATAACGGGATGAATCGCTTTACTTTGTAAACAGAAAGAAAGAAATACTGTCTCAATAAAAAGTACACACACATACAGGTATATTAACCTTTAGAACTTTACTTTCACTGTTTAGGTGATTTAAAACACAGCACAGAAGGGTTTCCTGATTTGCAAAAGGCCTCCCTGGAATCACTGTAAGAATCTGACAGAAACCCTGACTGTGTTTTGACTCTTCAGTGTGCTTTTTAGCTAATTTATTGGCACTTGTCTCTTTGGCAGAGCCTGCTGAACTACTTTCTAAAAGGAGTACTTGACACATATAGACAGACTGCCTGCTCTCCTTAATTGGCATTTCTGTACTTCATCAACGGGTCGCTATGCTGTCTCTTTTATTTCTCCCTTCTAGGTTCCAAATTTCTGGAGTACCTCTACTACAAGGGTATATACCTATGATAAGGAAAGAAATACTCAGATGTCACCGAAAACATCTGGAACATTCTCAGACCTAGAAAACTTCACCTGGAAAGAGGAAGCCGAGCTGGCGTAGATCATTCTGGTGCTCTAACACATCTAACACCCGGTTCTCATGCCCCATCCTGGTGTAGGCAGAACAGGAGAACATGTGTGTGTGGCCTCCCCAAACACTTCCGGTTCCTCTATCCCATCTCCCTTAAAAAACTCACACCAAGGCAATAGGTGGGAATGCTCATGTCCACAACATAAAACTTCCATGCAAGGAGCCCAAGAATGCCATGTGCAGAGAACAAACCTACACATCTGTGAAGAAGGGAGAAAGAATTCCTAGGCAGTGAAGAGTCACACACTGAGCCTGTGAACCTCCTGAGCGACACATGTGCATTGTAATTTTATCTCTTAATGTTGACTTTGGCTCATTTAAACTGTTATTGAACGTGGTGATTAGTACAGGTATGCTACAGGCCAAAACTTGGAGATATCACAATCAATTTTACACACTTTCCCGAAAATTGGTGGATAATGAAGTAGAAGTGGGAGCTGGTTTTAGCGTACCCATGATTGGTTGACTGCCTCTGTATTTCAAATTCTCATCATTAAAACTAGTAATGACTTCTCTTTTAGATCTTAGTAAACGTTTCATGCAAAGAAGATACTATGTATTTATTCTGGTCGAAATTTTCTTCCTAAGTAAGTACCTTATAAACAGAGAGAAGTCACCTGCATTTCTTGGTAAAAGTTTGCTGAGAGGCCAGCATAATGAATACACTCATTGGTACATAACATGCCTTAAGACATGTTCATTTGCTGAATTTTAAAATACATTACTATTTTTAGGCTGAAAAGGTTTTTCACCCAAGATACCCACATTTGTAACTGATTTAAAGGAATTCTGGTTTAGGCCATAATAAAGAATCACTTATCCTCATGCTATTGAATAAAAACCACAAACCCTGAATAAAATATATGAGAGCTATCGAAGAAGTATCCAGCCATGTACTATGAGAAAAACAGAGACATGCATGGCTGAATACTATCTGGACAGTCCTCGTATAAAAACTACTGGAAGTGACTGGACAGCAAGCAATTCATGGGTACAAGTCTCAAGAGAAGGGAAAAGTATGAATTGAATCTCACATTCACTCCAGATCTCTTCCTGAAGTTATCTTCCAATTCTTCAGCAGGGAAACAGAGCCCAAGAACAGAGTGTTAGTTTCATTAAGCCAAAGAAACAGAGATCAGAGTCTGAACCTGCTAAGAATTCTGAGAGATTTGGGGAATACGTATCAGGCAAGGGGAAACTAAGGTCAACGAGACAAAAATACCTGCATAACGACTCGGCACCAGTAGTACAGCGGTTAGGGTGCCAGCCACTTGCACTAGGGTTGGTGGGTTCAAACCCACTCCGGGCCTGCTAAACCAGAATGACAACAACAAAAAAATAGCCAGGGGCTGCGGCGGATGCCTGTATTCCCAGCTACTTGGGAGGCTGAGGCAAGAGAATTGCTTAAGCCCAAGAGTTTGAAGTTGTTGTGAACTGTGACGCCACAGCACTTTACCGAGGGCAACATAACTCAGCCTCAAAAAAAAAAAAAAAAAAAAACCTGCATAAAAATTCTCCTTGATTTTGGCTCGGCACCTGTAGCTTAAGCAGCTAAGGCTCCAGCCACATACACCTGAGCTGGCAGGTTCGAATCCAGCCTGAGCCTGCCAAACAATGACGGCTGCAACCAAAAAATAGCCGGGCGCTGTGGCAGGTGCCTTAGTCCCAGGTACTTGAGAGTTGGAGGCAAGAGAATCGCTTAAGCCCAGGAGTTGGAGGTTGCTGTGAGCTGTCATGCCACAGCACTCTACCCTGGGGGACAGCTTGAGGCTGTCTCAAAAAAAAAAAAACTCCCTGATTTTAAACTAAAGTGGGACATACTTACAAAGAAGGTAGAACCTATTCTTTCTCTCTCTCTCTCTCTCTCACACACACAGCTATAGGGAAGCTAATTGATGAGCAAAGATTTCAGAGTTTGCAAAATGCTGAGGAAAATCTTAAAATTCCAGCCCAGCGAAACTGAAGACATCTTTGATGAACACTCTGATCATTCACAGTTGAAATTCCAAAAAGTCCAAGCACTAAAAGTGAGATCTCCTTTCTAGAAATAAGGAAAAAATTGAAAACCAAGCATCCTAAAAAAAAAATCTAAATCCAAATCTTGACAGAATCAAGGTAATCTGCCAGTAATTTAAATGGCTGCCAATACAAAATTCAACATATTTTAGAGGCAAATAACATAACCCAGAGCTTCTTCAACACACCATTCAGCATAAAATAAAAAATTACTAGACATGTGAAGAGATAGGAAAAAGGTGATGATAATCAAGAGAAAAAAGTCAGTAGAAGCAGATCCAAATGAGGAAAGATCCAAATATTGAAGTTGGCATAGAAGTACTTCGAAATAATCATAAATATTAAGTTAAAGAAAATGAAGGAAAACATAAAAAATAGAGAAAATATGGAATATTTCAGTAGAGGATTATAATTTATAGAAGTGTTGAATGAACACTCTAAAACTGCTAAATACAATATCTAAAATTAGAAGTCACTTGATGTGTTTAACAGAACACAGCAGAAGACAAGCTTGGAGAATTCAAAGGCAGGTTGACAGAAATAACCAAATTAAAGCATAGCGTGAAAAAAGAGGCACAGAAAGAGAGAGCTCAGGGACGTGATTAAAGGATTTAACGTAATACCAATTGAGAAAAATAGAGAAGAGAGACTAGAGCAGAATAAATAGTTAAGAAAATAATTCTAATATTCTTTTACAAATGCGATGAAAGATAAATTCCAGAAATCCAACAAAATCCAAAGAGGAGAAATAAAAGGACAATCACAAGGAGGCACTTCCTGGTTGAACTGCTGAAAATTAAATATAAATAAACAAAAACAGGTTAAACTTATGTAAATACACAGCCATGAAGTCTGACAATTAAGTTCACAAACTCAGTCTAGAAAAAGCGCTACACACCTCATTGCTGAATACCACTACGGTCATCTTTAAATTACTCCTCTTGGGAAGCTATGCACTTCCACGAGCACCTAGTCCGCCATTCAAAGCAATTTTGGAACTCTTTTTCTGGAATGGCCACCAGAATTATCATCATACAAGGTCTGACAATTAAATTCTCGAATTAATCCTAGAAAAACTGTTACATACCTCATTGCTGAGTATTGCTATGGTCACCTCACCTTTAAAGTAAAACCATCTGGTGTAAAACTCTCAAGGAGAAAGCAATAATAATGACAACTGACTTCCTGACTTCCCAACATCAACATAAACTTTTGAAGCCAAAAGACATCATTAAAGTACCAAAAGAAAAAAATAACTACCACTTGAATTCCAGGTTGTACCAGGGAAAATATTCTTAATAAATGAAAACAATATAAAGTCTTAAAAAAAAATAAAGTTTAAACAAATATATCATATGCAGATATGTCTTATAAGAAACATTTAAGAAAGTTCCTCAGGCTCATGTCTATAATCCTAGCACTCTGGGAGGCTTAGGCCGAAGGATTGCTTGAGTTTAGGAGTCTGAAGTTGCTGTGAGGTAGGCTGATGCCATGGCTCTCTAGCCTGGGCAACAGACCGAGACTCTGTCTCAAAATAATAATAATAATGATAATAACAACAACAATAATTCTTCCAAATGAGAGCACAGACATGCAAGAAGTGATAAAAAGCACCAGAAAGGTAAACATAAAAGACTCATGACCATTTGAAATAACAATAATAAAGTTTTATGTGGCTTAAAGCATGTATCAAAGTAAAACATATTTTCAAAAATAGCAAAATATGTAGTGGGTAAATATAGTTAAGGACACCTGCATTCTTCATCATGTGGTATAGTACTAATTTAAGGTAGACTGTAATAAATTAAAAATGCATTTTATAGTTTCTAGAATAACCACCAAAAAGATAAAGCTATGATCAGAAAAGGTTAGGAAAAGAAATATATAGAATAATGTCAGGAAAGAAAAAATAAAGGACAGAAATAAGGTGCAAAAAAATAGAAACCAATATGTTGGTAGATTTAAATTCTATTCTGCCAATAATAAATTTAAATAAACTAAACATGCCAATTAAAATACTAAGAATGTCAGGCAGGATATAAAAGAGATGCAAAGTTATTTATAACAAATATACACTAAATACAAAGAGACACATGGGTTCAAAGAAATGGAAAAGGATGTTTCATGCAAACACTAACTTAAAGCCATGTGGCTCTATTAATATGACCTAAAACATATTTTAAGATAAGAATTATGAGAGAGGGAGGCACCTGTGGCTCATCGAGTAGAGCACTGGCCCCATATACCGAAGGTGGTGGGTTCAAACTCGGCCTCGGCCAAACTGCAAAAACAGAAAAATAGCCGGGCATTGTGGCGGGCGCCTGTAGTCCCAGCTAATCGGGAAGCTGAGGCAAGAGAATTAATTGCCTAAGCTCAGGAGTTGGAGGTTGCTGTGAGCTGTGTGACGCCACGGCACTCTACCGAGGGCGATAAAGTGAGACTCTGTCTCTACAAAAAAAAAAAAAAAAAAAAAAAAGAATTATGAGAGATAAGAAAAGACATTTCAAAAGACAAAAAGATCAAAAATTGAAAAGAACTGTAAATTTAGATGTACTTAATAGTACATGTACAGCTTCAAAACATATAAAGGAAAAGTTGACAGGACTAAAAACAGAGAGGGGCATATTTACAGTCACAGAGATTTTAACAAATCTTGCTCAGTAACTGGTAGAATAAACAGACCAAAAAAGTATCATTAAGGCTATAGAAGTTTTGGAAAACAATTAGCAACTTGATCATACATAGACCATTTTACAGTAATTGCAAGCTATACACCATTTTCAAGTGCACATGAAATATTTATTAAAATAGAACTACTCTGGGTGATAAATAAGTTTCAACAAATTTCAAATCCTCAAAGGCTTGAAATCATCTCTGACAACTGTGTGGAATCAAATACAACCCAAAATAGAATGATAACCAAAATGAAAAGATTCTAAATGTTCAGGGGCGGCGCCTGTGGCTCAGAGGAGTAGGGTGCTGGTCCCATATACCAGAGGTGGCACGTTCAAACCCAGCCCCAGCCAAAACTGCAAAAAAAAAAAAAAAAAAGATTCTAAATGTTCGAAAATTAAGCAACATATCTCTCAATAAATCTAGGTTTAAAAAAATCACATGAAAATTAAAAAACATTTAAAGATGATTAAAGATGGTGGCTGGGGGGGTGGTTTACGCCTATAATCCTAGCACTCTGGGAGGCCAAGGTGTGTGGATTACTTGAGCTCAGGAGTTCAAGACCAGCCTGAGCAAGAGTGAGACCTCCTTTCTACTAAATATAGAAAAATTAGCTGGATATTGTGGCAGGTGCCTGTAGTCTTAGCTACTTCTGAGTAACTGAGGCAAGAGAATCTCTTGAGCCCAAGAGTTTGAGGTTGCTATGAGCTATGACCCCAAGGCATTCTAGCCTGGGGCAAGAGAATGAGGCTCCCTCTCAAAACAAACCAACCAGGCTCGGCGCCTGTGGCTCAACAGGCTAAAGCACCAGCCACATACACCTGAGCTGGTGGGTTCGAATCCAGCCCGGGCCCGCCAAACAACAATGATGGCTGCAACCAAAAAATGGCCGGGTGTTGTGATGGGCGCCTATAGTCCCAGCTACTTGGGAAGCAGAGGCAAGAGACTCACTTGAGCCCAGGAATTGGAGGTTGCTGTGAGCTGTGATGCCACGGCACTCTATCCAGGGTGACAGCTTGAGGCTCTGTCTCAAAAAAAAAAAAAAAACAACCAAAAAGATGAATGATGATGAAAAACAACATATCAAAACTCAAAAGATAGATGAATAAGTTTGGCAGTTTCCTAAAAAGTTAAATGTACAGTTACAACACAGTCATTCTACTCCTAGATGGTTACCAAAGAGTAATGAAGACATATGTCCACTCAGTCTTGGACATGAATGTTTATAACAGATTTGTGTCTAATAAGCTAAACTGAAAACAACCCAAAGGTCCATTGACAGGTGTGTGTATAAATAAACTGTGCGGTATCTATACAAGGAAATACTATTCAGAAATAAAAAGTTTTCAAACTATAAATACACACAACATGAATGAATCTCAAAATTACTGTGCTGAAAGGAGTCAGATAATGAAGGAATAGATGCTCTGTTACTACTTATAAAATTCTAGACATCCAGCTAATTTATAGTGACAGCAGACAGATCAGTGGTTGCCTGGGCATAGGGAGGGACAAAGCCAGGATTACTAACAGGCATGAGGTAATTTGGGGGTGTTGGAAATGTTCACCTGTGTGTGGATGCATACATAGATCAAAACTCATCAAATTGTACATTTTCAATGCGTGCAGTTATGACTGATTATAAATCAACTATATCACAACATAGCTGCAAAAACTTTTAAATAAGCGTATGGAAATAAACTTATGAAATGTAGACTTTTGCTCCTGTTATGGAAGATTAGTAAGAGTAATTGTACTAGAGTAGCCCTTCCTCTGTAAACAACTATAATACTACAAAAACTATACAAGGTTACCAGGTTTAGGCATTTGACAATAGATCCCACAAGACTAAAATCCCCAAAAGAAGAAAATCTCTGGGCTAAATGCTATGATCGCCCTGGTCCTCTGAGGACAAATTCCTGACCATGGCACAATGAACTGGAGTTCCAGCAGAGCTTGGCAGTTTAACTGAGATGAAGACTTAGAAATTAAAGTTTGAGAAAGATAAAATGCCTAAAATCCGTAGGGCAAGGCCCAGGGAGAAGGGAGCCTTGAAAGGCAGGAGGTGGGGAGAAACATGGGGGGGTTACCTTGTAAGTCCTTGGCGAGGGCTAGGCTGTACTTAGCCTAGGCAAGTACAAGGCAAGGCTACATGAGGCTTATGAGAGAGGGGCTGTCAGCCAGAAACTCTTTAATACTTCACTAATATCCTAGTATCTAATTGAGACACCCCAAACCTTGTACTATAGAATTAAGGGCAATACTCTAGTTTAAGGCCTTCTATAGACCCATCCTAAAAGGCCTAAAACCATGTGTAGACAAGATCTTCAGGGGAGAGAGAGTTTGAATGTTTAGTTCTGCCAAGTTCAGGGTGCTCACCTCCATAGTTGGGGCTTGACAAAATGTAAAACCAAACCTCACACATCTACCGTTACAACTTAATTGTCATCTGGCAATAAAGTCAACAGTGTTTAGAGAAACACAATGGTGTTCAAATTCTATTGCATCATTACCAAAGGCCATTTATAATTTAAAAAGAAACTACTAGAAATGGCAAGAAATAGATAATTGTGATCCATAGTCGGGGGAAAAAGCAGGTAATAGAAACCAACACTGAGATGGCTCCAAAATTGCTTTAGCAGACAATAACTTTAAACAACCTTATAAATTTAGTCAAACTTAAAGAAAAACGTGGTATTAATGAGTAAACAGGTAGGAAATTTAAGCAAAGAAATGAAAAAATTTTAAACATGAACGTTCTATTACATAAACATAATTATTGTAATTTAAAAATCACTCGTTTAAGTTTAATAGCAGATTGAAGATGGCACAGCAGTCAGTGAACATTAAGACAGATCAATAAAAATTGTCAACCTGAAAAACAGAGACAAAAAAATACAAGAAAAAAATGAAAATAGCCTCAGAGACTTGTGGGATAATATAATAGTATAACATAAGCATAATTAAATTCTCTGAAGGAGAATTAAATGATAATGAAGAAAAAAAAAATCTAACAAAATGATAGCCAAAGAGACCTGAAATGGCTAGACATTTTATAAACGTCACATTGAACCACTATTTTGGTGATGACGTCCTGATAACAGGACAAGATAGGAAGGAAGTGGCAGCCTTAGTAAGATACATGGGCTTCAGGAGAAGGGAGAAGAATGCTTAAATATTCAGGAACCAGCCTCCCATCAGGAAAATGTTCGGGTATCCTCTCCGAAGTAAAGGATGACGTAATGCCTCTCCCACGTCCTATCACTAAGAAGCCAGCATAATGCCTTTTGGGCCTCTTTGGATCAGAGGTAGACATTCTCTGCCTGGAAATCTTTCTCCTGCCCATATAACAAGTGAAATGAAAGGCAACAAGTTTTTGGTGGGGTCAGGTGCATGATGAGTGCTACATGAAGCCCAGGCTTTGATGCCAATAGTCCTGTGATTTGGGCCATATGCCCTAAGGCAGCGGTTCTCAACCTGTGGGTCGTGACCCCCTGGGGATTTGAACGACCCTTTCACAGGGGTCACCTAAGACCATCCTACATATCAGATATTTACATTACAATTCATAACAGTAGCAAAATTAGTTATGAAGTAGCAACGAAAATAATTTTATGGTTGGGGTCACCGCAACACGAGGAACTGTATGAAAGGGCGGCGGCATTAGGAAGGTTGAGAACCACTGCCCTAAGGGACGGTACGTTATTAGAGATATCAGTGATGAGAAAAGATACTGTGTGGAGTTTATGGAAAGTCCTCCTAAGAGAATTACAACATAGATCTTTAGGGTTCCAGACTGAAGGGATGCCAATTGCAGCAGATAACAACACACATTTTGAAAAACAGCTGTTGCCATGCGGTAGGGTAGAGACACACACAGAGAGAGAGAGAGTGCCTGACCACTAGAGTCCAAATGACCATGAGGCCATAACTCCCCATCCTGAGCTGGGTTCTGTCAGAGCCACCAAGTGCTAAGGTTAAATGAGCCCAACAACAATTCATCATAAAGTGAAAGTGTTACATCTAGAAGGAGCACGAGCAGGACCAGAGGGCATGTGTCAGCTGCACGAGCAGGTGGTGCAGACTCCATGCCATCCACTCTCCCTCCCCACACTCTTATGGCCTAATGTCCTTTAGAACCAGCCTCCAGAATGGGGGAAATCCTCAGCCTGGCTCATGGATGTGCTAGTCTATTATGAAGTAAAATAATAAATGGAAGCTCCATTCAGAGGCAGTCTTGAAAGATGGTAGCGAAGGGAAATCTTCCCATTGTTTATAGCTCAGGCGGTGGCCCACATTACCCAGCTTTGAGTGGAAAAAGAAGGGGTCCACAGTTAAAATATACACAGAGAGGTGACAACTACCATTTGGCCAGCTTGTCAGAGATGTGGGAGGAGAAAGATTGGAAGACTACAGACTAGAAAGTTTTGAGAGAAGAAGCGTGTTTATAGATACCTGGCAATGGGAACCAAGTGAAGATCTTTGTAGCCTATGTTAATACCCATCAGAATATTACTGCCACAAAGTGTATCCAGCACATTCAGGTAGACGAAATGGCTTGACCAGTTGATATTGCCAGCTCTGTCATCAGCCACCCGTGGATAGTGTCACCATGGTGGCAGTGGTGGAGGCTCCACATAGGCCCTACAGCTCTAACCAGGGTGATCAGGAGACCAACCTGCCAGCAGCAGAGGCCACTGCTGGTTCCACAACACATCCCATTCCTCAGTGGGACCAACCAGTCCCTTGGTGGCAAGATGATACATTGGGCTCCTTCTACTCAGAAAGTACCTGAGATATTGGCAAGTATAAATATTTGTATTTGGGGTATGAGTTTGCCTTTTCTGCCCATGGTGAGCAGAATTTGATCCACTAGCACAGAACCTCACACAGGAGTGCAACAAACCAAGAGAACCACTTCACAATACAAGAGGTACGAGGCTGATCACGTGATCACAGAATCCACCGGTCATATCTCAAGCCTTGCTACACAGAAGCTACTGGCAAAACAGAGGGATGCAAACACCTGCTGAAAAACACAGCTAAAGTAATAATTCGGAGGTCATATCTGGCAAGATGAGGGCACCCTCCTCTAGGACATAATATATACTTTAAATCAATGACTCTTTTGCGATGATTTGTTCTTGCATTGTTTTTTTCGGACACCAAATGTGTGGTGTTTTTTCCAAAACCAACAAGCAATTCAACTCTCTGCCACCAAATGAGTGTCCAACAATTCAATGAAATTCTGAAACTAACTATCCCCAGTTAGTGCAGACCCCAAAGGTCTGTTCCACAAGAAACTAAATGTCCCTACTTTAGACACCAGCCTTAAGAGGGAACCCAAGGCCCTCTGCCCTGTTGCCCATCTGTAGATTTAGAATCCCAAGAATACCCCAAAATGACTCGCAAAACTCAGGAAAATGCTTTAGTTATGATTGGTAGCTATCATAAAGGATACAACTTAGGAACAGGCAAATGGAATCCGTGTATATGCATAGGACAAAACATGGAGGGGTGAGGTGGTACGAGCTCCTATGCCCCCTCCATGTGTGCCACCCTGTCAACACATCAATGTGCTCAACCCAAAAGCTCTCAGAACCCTGTCAATTAGGGGTTTTCACGGATGTTTCATTACACAGCCGTGACTGATGAGATCACTGGCAATTGGTGATTGAACTCAATCTCCAGCTCTTCTCCCTGCTCAAGAAGTTAAAAGGTGGGACTGCTGAAAGTTCTCACTCTCTAATCCCATGGTTGGTTTCTCTGGTAATTAACCCCACCCTGAATCTATCAAAGGTACTATCCTCCCCCCATAAGTCATCCCCATTTGCATACAAAAGAGAGTAAATTCCAAGAGTTTTAGGAGTTCTGTGCCACAAAGTAAGGAGAAAACCCAAATATTTATGTTTTACTACACCACAGGTCTTGGCAAGTAAACTTGTAGGTCCAAACCAATGAATGGGTGAAATTAAAAGTGGCCCTGCTCACTGTCACCTCCAGTAACCCTCTGGTCAGTTTGTGCTTCCTGCCCCTGCAATTCCAGCTCTGTGAGTTTAGAGGTCCTGGTTCTGTCCCAAAGAGAGAACTGTCATGCCGGGAGACACAGCACAAGTCAGGTGGAACTAGAAGCTACGATCACCACGTGGGTGTTTTAGGCTCCTTATGTCCAGAGATGAGCAGACAAGGAAAGGAGTCATCATTTTGTCAGGGTAACTGACCCTAGTCATCAGGAGGAAACAGGGCTGCTTTAAACTGCAAGGCAGAAATAGGTTTGGCATTCATATAATCCATTGGGAAACTTCTTGGCATACCTTTGTCCTATTTTGACAATAAATGCGCAAGTGCAGCAGCTGCGTGGTGTGAGGAGGGCGTGGTAACCAGGGGTTCACACCTCTTAGGGAAGAGGGTCTGGATTACACCCTCTTCCAAGGTGTCATGTAGGGTGATGGTTAATTTTATCTACCAACTTGGCTAGACCATGTTGCCCTTCTGTTTGGCCAAACTCTAGGCTAGATGTTGCTGTGAAGGTATTTTGTACATGTGATCAACATTTTCAATCAGTTAATGGGCCAATCATACAGATGGGCCGCATCTAATCAGTTGAAGGCTTTAAGAGCAAATCTGAAGTTAGAAGAAGGAATTCTGCCTCAAGACTGTAATGTAGAAATCCCGCCTTGAGTTTCCATCCGGCTGTCCAGCCCTATAGATTTCAGACTTATAACCCTCGATTCCATGCACTAACTACAGTAAAACCTCCGTCCATAGTTGACCACCTCCCTACATTCACCACCTCTTTAATTTTCCTAATTTCCTCCTAATTTTCATACATCGGGCATGTACCACATGTACATACAGGTACAATAGACCTAGTTCCCTATGTTGACCACCTCTATATGATGACCAGATTATCACAGTCCCTTGTGTGGTCAACTTCCAGAGGTTATACTGTACTTAAAGAAATCACTGTCCTCCCCCACCCTTTCTCTCTGGTGCAGAGGGGGAAAGGAATAGATCTATTGGTTCAGTTTCTCAGGAGAATCTTGACTGATACATACACATAACTAAACAAATCATGAGACCAAGAGTTATACCAGATGAGGATGAGAGGAACTCAGAATGGACAGTGAGGAAGGCGAGGATGAGTATCATTTGCAGTCACAGGACCACCTGGAGCAGTAGAGGCTGGAGTTCCTCCCCCTAACCTTCCACTTCTAAGTTCTCTTAGGAAAAGGAGCACAAGAATCCTGGAGCAGCTGCTCCTACGTCTCATATGAAGAAGCAAATCCGAGAGGCGCAAGGAAAATTGTGATGGAAACTGTGATGCATTGCCCAGGTCCCCCTTTAGAGTGAAGGGCTTCTTTCTCCAGGCCCTGGAAGGGCTGCCTTCTGCTGCCAGCCCCCGCTGAGGAAGGCACTGGCTGAAGAGAATGGCATCACCCAAGGTAATGCCTCCTCCCCAGGTGGCCCACTCTGATGACAGGGTAAAGGCACAGCTCCCTCAACTCTGAAGGGTTATTCCAGCTTCCAAATTCCCCACAGGGTTGGCTGAAGCCTCTGTCGAGATTGTATTACAGCTCAACTTCTTCCTATGCTTAATTTCATTTTCTTTAATTACTGAGAAAAAGGGTTAACATCTCCAACTATGATTATGAATTGAGCAAAAGAAATCAAACACAAAAGAAGAAATACTCCATGATTATATTTATGTGAAAGTTAAAAATATGCAAAACTTATCTATGGTAATAGAAGTAAGAACAACGGTTGTGTGTGTGTGTGTGTGTGTCTGTAAGGGGTTGCGTATTGATTGGGAAGGGGGACAGAGCAATCTTTTGGTTGAAAGAAATGTTCTACTCTAAATCTGATAGTTTTTTTTTTTTTTTTTGAGACTGAGCCTCAAGCTGTCACCGTGGATAGAGTGCTGTGGCATCACAGCTCATAGCAATCTCCAATTCCTGGGCTCAAGCGAGTCTCCTGCCTCCGCCTCCCAAGTGGCTGAGACTACAGGCGCCCACCCCAGCGCCCGGCCATTTTTTGGTTGCAGCCATCATTGTTGTTTGGCGGGCCCGGGCTGGATTCGAACCCGCCAGCTCAGGTGTGAGCTTAGCCCGTTGAGCCAGGCGCCGAGCCGCTGCTCACTTTCTTAATATGTCTCCTTATGTGGCTGTACCAGCAACGTGCACATCTACCTCATTCTTTTCCACTTGTACAGAGAAGTCACAGTAGGGACTTATTACCATGTATTTAGTGAGTTCCCTTGTTGATGAATACTGTGACCTTTCTAACACTTTTCTATAGTCAGCAGGGCTGCAGGAAACATCCTGTACTTACGGTTTCAGGCACATACATGATTACATACTCTATAGGATAAAGTCCTAGTTCTGGGGTCACAGGGTCCAAAAGTTGGTGTGTATTAAATATTGCTGTTGCCAAATTGACTTCCTTACAACTCATACCAATTTATACTACTTTCTACCAAGAATTCCTTTGTTCATCTTTTTCATTCAACCAATATTTGAGTGACTACCATATGCCAGGAATAATCCCAGGCCCTGGGGACATAGCAGGTAAACAATAATGATAACAAAAAGAAAAAATCCTATCCCCTAATAGAATTTTTAGTCTCGTAGGGAGAGAGGGCAAACAAAAAAAGTAAAATATGAAGCATTTTAGGTCATAGTGAATGTACGGCTAAAATAAGACAGAGAAAGGTGTTTTATACCTCAGACTGGGGATGGAGTGGGAGGAAAAGTAAAAAAAAAAAAAAAAAGGCTCGGCGCCTGTGGCTCAGTGGGCTAAGGCGCCAGCCACATACACCTGAGCTGGCGGGTTCGAATCTAGCCTGGGCCCGCCAAACAACAATGACGGCTGCAACCAAAAAATGGCCCGGCGTTGTGGTGGGCGCCTATAGTCCCAGCTACTTGGGAGGCTAAGGCAAGAGACTCGCTTGAGCCCAGGAATTGGAGGTTGCTGTGAGCTGTGATGCCACGGCACTCTATCCAGGGTGACAGCTTGAGGCTCTGTCTCAAAAAAAAAAAAAAAAAAGAAAGAAAGAAAGACTAGAAAGGTATGTTGGCCAGAAGTTGAGAGGCAATTTGAACAGAGGTGAATAGGATATGAAAATTCTAAGTCTCAGTTATTTTATCTATAAAGTAGGATAATACCAGTACCCATGCCATGGAATTGCTGAAAGAATTCAATGAGATTATGTCTGGTATATAGTGAACATTTCCTAAATGGCAGCTATTCTTATTATAAACAATTTTTACAGCCGAGGCAACTGTGGCCTGTGGAGGAACAACATTATCTAAGGTCCCAGGGAAAATTAGTGGCTGGGTTAAGAACCAGAACACAGGGCTCCTGATCTTCCTTAAAATGCAACTCAAAATGCCAACACCAAAGGACCAAAAGCACTATGAAGCCATCCTCCTGGAGCTGAGAGTGGGCAACATGGTTTTAGCTTGAAGAATACTCCGAGAATGTGATTTTCTACATGTGCAAGGGTGGTGGGGGAGGACACAAGGTCCTTCTGCAAGAAGCACGCCAGCTTCACTAAAGCTGAGCCTGCTGGGGTTTGCTCACAAGATGTCCAGACCCAGGATGGTTCTCTGAGCCAAAGGCAACAAGCTTTCTGGCTGCTGTTGGCCCATCTGCTCTGATGAGACTCTCACAAACCCTGGACTCCCATTGGTTTCATTCCAAGGAATCTCTCAGAGGAAAGATAAGCAGCAGTTAAGTCCCAGCTGTAGAAATAATAAGATCTGGAGGGGCAACTGTATCTGTTTGGTTGGGTGAGATTTTCGAGCAGGCCAAACATGCAGTGATGATGGTCTCTCAAATCTCCCTGTGCCTTTTTCTTACCCCCTGGCAACTCTTCTCCCTGTCCACAACCAGAAACCCAGTGTTTCCCTGGGCCTTCTGAACACCCAGAGCCCTCTCCTTGCCTGGGTTCTAACTGTCTTTAGCCCTATTCTCTCTTCAATGGGAGTTTCATTCCCTAAACTCTTCCTAATCTCTTCTGTGGAAATATACAGGGTGGCCACAAAGTTCATGTTCAATTTAAAATAGTGTGCAATTTAAAACTTCACATGAACTTTATGGCCATCCTGTGTGTGTGTGTATGTATATATATATATTTTTTATTTTATTTTATTTTTTTTATTTTTTGAGACAGAGCCTCAAGCTGTCACCCTGGGTAGAGTGCGGTGGCATCACAGCACACAACAACCTCCAATTCCTGGGCTCAAGCAAGTCTCCTGCCTCCGCCTCCCAAGTAGCTGGGACTACAGGCGCCCGCCACAACGCCTGGCCATTTTTTGGTTGCAGCCGTCATTGTTGTTTGGCGGGCCTGGGCTGGATTCGAACCCGGCAGCTCAGGTGTACGTGGCTGGCGCCTTAGCCACTTAAGCC
>CAUYRH010066308.1:0-11427 GCA_963574655.1 Perodicticus potto | reverse complement strand
TGTTAGGTTAGCCAAAGGTTCATCTATTTTATTGACCTTTTCAAAAAACCAACTTTTTGATTTATTGATCTCTTTTATAACTCTTTTATTTTCAAATTTAGACATTTCTGCTCTAATTTTGGTTATTTCTTTTCTTCTGCTTGGTTTAGGATTAGAAATTTTCCAAATTCTTCAGATCTCCCAGTAAGTTTTAACTTCCTCTCTTTCCATTCTCTTCAGGAAAGCTTGCAGTGCTATAAATTTTCCTCTTAGGACTGCCTTTGCGGTATCCCAGAAATAGTGATAATTTGTGTCTTCATTGTAGTTTTGTTCTAATAATTTGTTAATTTCCTTCTTAATCTCATCTATGACCCAGCTATCATTCAGCATGAGGTTATTTAGTTTCCATGATTTTGTATGAGTTTGCAGATTCCTACTGTTACTGAGGTCCACTTTTATTCCACGATGGTCTGAGAAGATGCGAGGAATAATTTCTATTCTTTTAAATGTCTGAGGTTAGATATGTGACCTAAGATGTGATTGATTTTGGAGTATGTTCCATGGGCTGATGAGAAGAATGTGTATTCAGTTTTGTTAGGATGAAATGTTCTGTAGATTTCTGTTACATCCAATTGTTGAATGGTTAAGTTTAAATCTAAAATTTCTTTGCTTTACTTCTTATTGGAGGATCTATCCAACACTGCCAGGGTTGTTAAAATCTCCGACTACTATGGAGCTGGAGGAAATCAAGTTGGTCATGTCTGTTAGAGTTTCTCTTATAAATTGAGGAGAATTTTGGTTGGGTGCATAAATATTAATAATTGAATTCTCATAATATTGAATATTGCCCTTAAATATGAAGTGACCATCCTTATCTTACCTTACTTTTGTTGGTTTAAAGCCTATTTTATCTGGAAATAAAATTTGAACACCTGGTTTTTTCTGCTTTCAATTTGACTGGAATATAGATGACCATCCCTTCACTTTGAGTCTATATTTATCTTTTAAGATAAGATGAGATTCTTGTGTTCAGCATATATCTGGCCAGAATTTTGTATCTAGTCAGCCAGCCTGTGCCTCTTTAGTGGACAATTTAAGCCATTCACATTAATTGAGAATATTGACAACCCTGGTAGAATTTGGAGCAATGAGATTTTCAAAAATCCAGTGGACATTTTTAATCCTTTAACCACTGTGGAAGTTTGAATTTGATCAAAAGTTTCTGAGTGAGTTTATTTTTGTAGTAGAGAATTGTGCTGGTCATTATGGAGGATAGGTCTTAGGATGTCCTGGAGAGGTGGTTTCATTATGGCAAATTTCTTCAACATGCGAATGTCATTAAAGTATTTAAATTCTCTATCATAAATGAAACAGTTTAGCTGGATACAGGATCCTGGGTTGAAAGTTATTTTGTTTTAGGAGATTAAAAGTCAATGATGACCCTCTTCTAGCTTGAAAGCTTTCAGTAGGGAGATCTGCAGTTATTCTAATATTCTTCCCTTTATAGGTTACGGTTTTGTTACATTTGGCTGCTTTCAGAATTTTCTCCTTCATATTAACTTTAGTTAAGTTAATTATGATGTTTCTGGGGGATGTCTTATTCGTGTTGAGTCATGCTGGGGTTCTGAAACAGTCTGCTATCTGAATTTCCTAATCTCTTGGCATGTCTGGAAAGTTCTCCTTCCTAAGCTCATGAAGAAGAGCCTCTGTGCCTTGTGAAGCTACTTCATTGCCTTCAGAGATCCCTATAAGGTGAATATTGTTTTTTTTTCGAATTATCCCAGAGCTCTCTGAGAGAATGATCTGTTTTTGCTCTCCAGTTCACTTCCGCTTTGAGTGTTTGACAACGTTCAAAAGCTTTATCTTTGATGTCAGAAATCCTTTCTTCTGCCTGCTCCATTCTGTTACTGAGGGATTTTCACATGCCACTTCTGACACCACTTGTCAGGGTCTAGGACTGGCCAGGTCTCGGACCCGGATTAACTAGGCTCTGGGCATGGACTGCTAAGTTACTTTGCTCTGGTATAGTTTCTCTTAGGTCCCTGAGGGCCTTCTACTTTAGCTGGAGAGAGAGAGTCTTAGAGAGAATAAAGCAGTCTTCTTAGAAACATAGACCTTAGTCTTTAGCAGAGCTTAGTGATCTTCAACAGAGAGATACCATCCTGGCATTCTGTAGGCAGGAGAGGAGACAGAGTCAGAGTAAGCAAGTCTGTGATATAATGTGCATGCTTTTTGACTGCATTCTCCTCCAGCCTAATACAAGGCTAATCTCATGCCTCTCAACACCTAAGGTGTAGAGACTCCCAATTCACCACTGCTCTCATCTTGTGAGCTCTCATGCTTTTTAGGAGGCCTAAATCCCTCTCCATGTCCTTCCCACCAAGGTGTTCCATTATTGAGCTATACAGGTATTTCTTATAACTCTCACTCATAGCCATAGGCTATATGGGCTGCAACATGGGATTCTACTCTATTTCTCATATCTTGGAAGGCCACGACTTCTTTTCTCAATATGTCTAAATCTTTGATGATTTTGTCTTTGAATTCATTGAGTTCTTGAGTCATCTTTTGAATTATTTCTAGAATTTCTAACTCCAAATTTGCTTCCACTCTGTTGATCTTATTTGTCATCCAAATTCTAAATTCTATTTCTGACATCTCAGCCATCTGTTTGTGAATGGGATCCTCTGGTTTGCCTGTTTTGTCAATTCTTGGGGGGGTTGAACTGTTCTGATTATTCATGTTGCCAGAGTTTTTCAACTGATTCTGCCCCATGATTGTTTTTCACTGTTTAGCTAGCTGAGCAGGTAAGGTGAAATTAAATTGGAGACTTCTGGGGTTGTGATTGACAAGCCCTTCACCAGGGAACTGGGATGGGTGACTGCAGATTTTCCTCTACAATTTTGCAAATGATTTGTACAGTACTACATTCTGTGACTCTAGAGGCCTGATTGGTGTAGCAGGGGTAGGTGGCTCTGTCTTGTATTCACGTATTCAGCTGATCTCAGTCCAATCCTAGTGAATCAGTGACTCTTGGTTGCAGTCTCAGCTTTGTAGAAATATAAGCATCTAGGACATCCTGTCCCGCATTGTTAATAACTCGAAGAGGAAAATCAAACCTTCCCATTACAACAAAACTGAGGTACCACAATGGAGGGTCCTCGGGTGATTTGTCCAGTTGAAGAGTTCCAAACCAACTGTCTCAAACAGCACCCACTCCCTAGCTGGAGAGTCCAAACAGTCTCCAGAAAATAGATATTAGGAGTATACTGGTAGCTCAAGTGTGGCTTGAGCACCTCTGGTGCTCCAAGCAGTCAGAAAAGCCCATTCAGTTCGAGGTTTGGAGCAAGGGGGTTTCTGCCTCTTTCCCTATGTTGCTCACCCTTCACCACTGGACTCTGGTAACCCCTGTCTCTGGTAGCTCCATCGGCAGTCTCTGTTAACCCAGTTTCTGTGGCCCAGTTCTGTCCCATACACAAATGTGCCAGAGCTATGTGCCTGCCAGAGTGAAATTAAGGTCACTGCCTCATCCTCGTGGTTACCACCCTCTGCTACCATCCAGCAGAGGAAGCTGAAGCCTGCTTGCCTCAGGCGCTCAATGGCAACTGGAGAAATTTCCACCTGAGCTCAATCTAAACCTGAGTATATCCTGACAGAAAAAGAATTTCTCCCTTAGCCATCACACCTTTGTTGCCACTGTTCTGTAACTCTGGTACCACTATAGGGAGAGATATGGTTCCCTCTGGCAGACCACAGATTTGGGGAGATGACTCTCCCAAATTAGACCTCAGCCAGATCACTCTATTAATGCTGGTGTTGGGTGGGAAGTGTCTCTATTTGGGTTTGTGCACCTCAACATTTTCCAAGTCTCCAGCTGTACTGCAGATACCCAAGCCTCCTCCTGATGTTGAGATACACTTTCTTAGGGCCAGGTCAGTCACTTTTCCCTCTATGTCTTTCTGTATTGTTACTGGATTTACAGATACAGCACAGCTGCACTGCCTCTGTCTATGCAATACCCAGTCCTACCCAAGAAGTGCAGACATTCTGGTCTCTGCAGGGGTTGGACTTCTAGACTGCTGGGCCACGGGGGAAGGGTAGACTGGAAGTTCAGGTGGCAAGGAAAATATTTGCTCAAATTTCTTGCCAAACAAGGGAATTCCTGACCTCACAGTAGGGACTCTCTGGAGAAGGAGTCCCAGCTTCCAGTAATTCCCTCCTGTGGGTGATGGAGGAGAGCCTCAGTTCATCGCTCACTAGGAGAGATCCCACAGCAAGCAAGCAACTCTCTTAGGGGAGGCAATGGCCACACGTCCTCTTTTGGATGAGATCTATGCCTGAAATTTGTTTCTTTGGAGTCAAAGCTTGCCTCAGCAGGGAAGATGAGCTATTATCTATCTCTTCTCTCAGTTCGGCACCCCTCTTCTGGATTTGTTGGGTTCTTTCTGGCCATTTTTTCTCCCTCTGCACTGGAGCTTCTGTTGAAAGCTGGCTCCAGTCAGCCATCATCCCCCAATCCCCCTTATTCTTATTGAATGTGAAAATTTGAGTTAGTGAAAGTAGCCAAACTGAGGAGTTAGCAAAGCACAAAACACGTTGAAACCAAACGAGGAAATAAACAGACAAAAAATCTACCAGACACACATGCACACAGATGCACGGACAATCAGAAACAAATAAACAGACACACAATAAACAACAACAACAAAAATAAAGGTAATCATAATATAATTTTAAAAATTCTAATAGTCTGATGTAAGCACTCTCAGCAACCATAAGAAGGGAAGAGGAGGAGAAAAAAATAGTATTAATAAAAAGAATTAACATTAACTCCTACAAGTAAAGGATTTAAAAAGAGGAGAAAAAAAGGCACCAACCACAAAAATATTATTCTTTCATATATATATAAAATATATATAATAATATAAAAATTATATTATTTTTATAAATAATATAAAAATATTATTTGGTTAATGGTTGGTGCCTTTTTTCCCCCTCTTTTTTCATATATATATACATAACTATACGTATAACATAGGAGTCAACTTTAGTAGGGATATATTTATGTTGCAATATACTTTCTGGACACCAGGAGGCACTGTGAGTGGTTCCCAGACTTATATCTGATTCACAGTTTACATTGTTACCATGGTTACCACAGTACCTGGCCTGTAGGAGGAGGTGCCTGTGGCTGCCACTATTTCTGAAATTTCAAAATATGATTTTTTCCTAACTGGTCACCTAACCTTGGCTGTTCTATTGCAGATGACACCCCTATCTGTTAGATAATTGCAAAACTTCATCTCCCTATCCCAATTATCCACTGAAAAGTTAAAACTTATAGCCCCAATGACCCTTTGCACCAGAACAGTAACTCCTTATTGGCTATTCTACCATCCCGTCACCTCCCTTAACCAAACCTATATAAGGTGCACTTGTCTTTTGTCCTGTCTCTTGTCCCTCTCTGCCCCACTCTCTCCCATATCTATCTATCTCTCTCTTCTCTCTCCCCCTTTCTCCTCCCCTCTCTTTCTATTCTTTCCTCCTTAATGCTGCTGTGTAGCATCCCCCACCAATAAAGACCTTTTGTACAAGCCTTGGTGTTCTGTAAGGTTTATGCCAGTTGAGTGTCCCCCTTTCACTATCTGACCACCAAATTTGGCACAGGGGTCCATGCTTCACCAGTTTACCCACTCAGCTCGTAGTTTCCCTCTGGAACTAGAAATTGTAGTCTTCCATGGTGGAGGGGCTGGTTGCTGCTAGGGCCCACTGCTTTAGCAGCAGCGCCAAAACTTGTCTGTCAGTCTCTGCGGTTCAGGATCACACTTTTGAGTCCAGCAATCCGCCAGTTTGCTGCACACCCCAAACTGCCAATTTACACCAATATTCCCTGCCAGGAATGGTCTGGTCCACTTATTCACACCTGCTGTTCTGGGAAAATTTGCCTGCTATTTCCAATATTTCAAAATGTGTCTGTTTCCTAGGCAGGATCTCTTTTCCTTAATTTTCTATCTGGCTGTCTAACCCCTTGCCACGAATGGCACCCCTTTCTGTTTGCCAAATTCCACTCAGGATTCCACACTTCACTGAAATTTCCACAAAACACCTAGTTTCCCCATGAACTGGAAACTGCAGTCCCCCACGGGGGAGGGGCTGTTTGGTTCCACCTCCAGCTGCTGGCTGATGGCCACTGATGCTGCTTCAACAATGGCACAAACATTTCTCCAGAAGACTCCACTGCTCTGGGTTACACTTCAAGTCCAACAATCCACCAGTTTGCTGCACACCCCTAGCTGCCTGTCTACACCAACACTCCAAGCGGGGAAAAGATCTAGCCTCTTCACTCTCACCTGGTGATTTGGGAAAGTTGGGCAAAACATCCATCCCGTCCGCCATCATGCTCTGCCTTGGTAAATATTCTTAATTTCTAACAATACAGTTATTTTCATAAATTCAATAATAATCTGTTTTATTCTATAGGAGATGACGAAGGCACTGGTTATTTTTCCAAGGCTTTGACAGGAATAGCATTTCCAAAAGTGTCCAGACTATGTTAAAAAATTATGGTTGACTTAATAAGGCCAATAAAAGAGCCCTTTGGAAAAACTAGCCAGATACCCATCAATATCATTTCCCTTTCTATGGTAAGTAATGCAGGTTGCTTTCTGATGGGTCCAGGAATTGAAATGTGTTTGAGATCTCAAAAAAAGAGGATTTTACCCAATTCATACAGGTACCTACAGATGAAATCTGGACTTGTGGAAGACTTTCACATTTAACCTGAGATTCCTTATAAAAGGTTCCTGCAAAGCCAATTTTAAAGGAAATAAAACCTAGATAAATAATAATTAATCTTGCTGCATTTTATGCAGATAATCAGACCCAGTATACTGAAGGTAAAGTTTATTCTAGCAACTAAGTTAGTTCTGCTATAATTTGTCTTTGGTAAAGAGAGATATTGGAGAAAGAAAAATGGTTCAAAGAAAAAAGAGGCTGTGGCCCATCTGTACTAAATTCCAGCCTTGTCTGCAATACCACCTCATAAAATGAGACATAGCTTTTTTACTAAACTGATCGATTAAATGGGATTAAGAAACTGGCCAAAGAATATAGAATTATATACAGTAGTTATATTTACTCTGAAATCTTAATGCTCTACAAAGGTTGCCATTTGGCCACACTGCAAAAATTTGTGCTGTATTAAATGTTATCTGCTATGTCTAAACAGATACCTCAGAAAAAATTAGCCCTTGAATGAATATTTCCCAGTAAATGCTGTGACTGTAACATGGCCTCATAAGTGGCCCCATACCCAACTGAAGTTCAGGAATATTCACTTGAATTACCTAAAACTTTGGATCAGTTCAGTAGTGACTCTTAAAAATACGTATTATCTTCAGAACTGTGCTAAGTCTGTAAGTAGAAATACTGATGTTCTCATTGTGTACACCTTGGCCTCAAAATCCAGAACTTGTAAATATTGGTAAGTAACTGCTAAATAGTTTCATTCTCTTATACTGAACCCAGCCTTAACTTTGGCCTTTCAATGTAAGGGAACCAGAAAGCCACAAACATATACAAGGTGGCTGAGGTCATGCAGAAACCACAAAAAATCCTTGAGAATTTCCATTAAAGACTGTATGAATCATACAGACTGCCAAACCATTGTATGAAGTTACTAAGAGGGGAAAAACTGAATTGAACAGACAGAAGACCTAGAATGAGTAACAAGAATAATATCCCCTTGGATAACTAACAATATTCTGTTTAGTCTTCTATGTCTGTACAACTTTTCTCTCTGGAGGATCAAGGAGATCAAGTTTAAATCAAGGATCAGATCCTGGTCCCCCTCAAACCAATGTTAAAAAGGACTTTACACCATCATCCTGACCATCCACACAGCAGCAAAGGTGAAAAGAATCCTCACCTGGGTTCCTCACACCTGACTGAAGAGAGCTTCACTGGCCCATGGGAAGCAAAGATAACTTTTAATATGGTCAATGTGCCTTGCTCCAACAACATACTGGGAGCCAACTGGTCAACAACACACAGCTCAAGCCTGATGAAACTCCTGTGAGACTTGTCTTAATTAAAATTTAGACTTTGGAAAAAAGGAGAAGAGAGATGTAATCTGTGTACCCACAGCACTGAGATAGTAAAAAGGGTGTCTCCTTTATAGCTTTTATAAATACAAAGACACCCAGAAAGAAGCTTGCACTCATAATCAGACATAGTACTCTATGTGTAACACAGAGAAAAATGAAAACTCGTATGTTTATTAGCTCCCCACACCATCATACAATTAAGGCCTGAGTAAAAAAAAACAGAGAAGTCATAGTATCTGCTAAGAATAACAGAAAAATAACAAGTAATTTGAAACATCACCACCAACAAACAACTCACGTTCAAGGTAGAATCAATGATTTGATTTATGATCCTAAAGCCAGTGGGGGATGTTAGGCCTAGACTAAAGTGGGAAAATATCAGTTACTCCCTAGTAAATTTCTGGGCCACAAGCTCTAAGCAAAATGGAGTAAGTCTGGTTCATTTCCAAGATAGATAGGAAAGTACTAACTGACTTCTTGCTTGGCTAACTCCCCTGAGAAATGGACTAGGAAGTCCTCGGACTGACCTTCGGGAAATGCCAGGATAAAAAAGTACTGAAACAAAGATGTATGACTAACTGCAAAATTCTGCTTCTGTATATTGCTTGCCAACCAACCCAGATGCATCTGGGCAGGCTGCATGCCAACCAGGTTGCAGACCAAGTCTTAAAAACCCAACCCCCTGAGCAGTCGGTACTGCTCTCTGAACTCCTGTGTTGGGTGTGAGGCAGCCGCTGGCTGGCTCTTCAATAGAGGACTCTTCTGTTAATTTGACTTGTGTGGAGGTGTAGTCTTTGGAAGTTCCTGGGCACAATAAAGAGAGGAACAAAAAGAGAGAGACAGTAGTAATACTAATGTCCAGTAGGGTACTTAGACCCATACCCACAAATCCCAGCCTCTGGAGAATTGGGACGAGTGTGTCCCTCAAGTTCAGGAGCTCTTTGCCAGCCTGAGCATATACAAGACTCCACCTCCATCAAATAGAATAGAAAAAAATAGTGTAAATCAAAACAAAACAAATAAAAAACCTTACGGGAGCTGGGCACAGTGTCTCACTCCTGTAATGCTAGCACTCTGGGAGGCCAAGGAAGGTGGAATACCTGAGATCACAGGTTCAAGACCAGCCCAATCCAGAGAAAGACCTCATCTCTAAAAATAGCTGGGCATTGTGATGGGCACCTGTAGTCCCAGGTACTCAGGAGGCTGAGGCAAGAGAATTGCTTTAGCCCAAGAGTTGGAGGTTCCTGTGAGCTATGATGCCATGGCAGTCTTCTAAGGGTGACAAAATGATACTCTGTCAAAAAACAAACAAACAGACAGACAAAAAAACCTTAAGTGATATAGTTTGGGGAGCAAAAGAATAATAAGAGCAGAAAAACTAGCAAATATGGAGCCCTTACTATTGAAGAAGGAAACGATGATAAATTATAATTACAAAAGAAGAAAAAGATAAAAGAAAAATCTAGAGGAAAATGTTAAAAAACATTTTGAAAAAGAAAAAAATATATATCTTGATGTATATTTTCTGGGTAACAAGTGATCTTCTGGGGTATTAGATGCCAATCATGACACCGATACAGCTGTATCAGTGGGAGGCTGGAATTATTTCTTGCCAAGGAGATCTGGTCCCACCTTCCTGATTTCTTTGCCCTCAATCCCTGCAGAATTGGAAACCTGAAGATCTCATCAGCCTGCTTAACATACATGTCTCAACTTTTCCAAACCATGCCCCTTGGCCATGCAGTAGTTTTCCCAGGAAAGCATGTGTCATTCAAATTTTCTCACGGGTGGCTGCCCAGCTTATCAAGCACACCAGAACTGGCCTTACACTAGGACCCTTAGGGCTGATCCTGCATGGAAGCTTTCCCATGATGACTGCACGTGACCTGCAGCCAGCCAAGGAGAGGTCTGCTCTGCTAGGTGGCTCAGTCTTGGCCCCTAGGGCACTGTTCAAGATCACTTGCTCACTCACCCAAGTTCTTCCAAGGTAAACTCCAACATGTGCCCAATTTCCAAAAACAAAAACAAATAAAAACAAACAAACAAACCCCCCCTGCAGACTAGGCTTTGTCTGTTGTAAACTGCTGTCACTGCCACACAGGTTAGCCTCTACCATCACACAAACTGTCACCCTTGTGCCAATTCTCCACTGTTTCTGACCTCCTCTTGGCATACTGGAGTCTCCTGCTGCCTCCCTGTGCCCCTGAAGGGATGTTGCTGGGCATGGTCACCCAGCCACAGGTGGCTGGGGTCCTTTCTCCCCTATCTCACCATGAGGGTTGCAAAGGAGTTGTCTCTTGCCCACCATCTTGCTCTGCCTCTCTGAAAAACTTTAAAGAAGAGTACTTCATGGATGGCACCTGTGGTTCAAGCAGTAGTGTGCTGGCTCCATATACCGGGGGTGGCAGTTCAAGCCTGGCCTTGGGCCAAAAATGCAAAAAAAAAAAAAAAAAAAGTAATTAATTTTATAATTTATCATAAAAAAGCCTGAATAGCCAATGCAATTTTAAGAGGCATCATATTATCTGACTTTAGGTTATATGACATGTCTACAGTGGTAAAAAAAAAAAAAAAAAAAAAAGCATGGTACTGGTTCAAAAATAGAGACATAGGTCTATGGAATAGAGTAGAGATCTTAGAGATGAAACCAGCTATTTATCATCATTTCATCTTTGATATGGCAAACAAAAGCACACACTGGGGAAAAGAATCTCTATTTAATAAATACTACTGGGAGAAATCATTATCCACATGTAGAAGAGTGAAACTGGACTTGCACTACTTACAAAAATTGACACTCACTGTATAAAAGATTTAAATTTGTGACTGAAATGATGAAAATTCTAGAGGAATGTGCAGGAAAAACTCTTGACCCTATTGGCCTAGGAAAAGATTTTCTGTAGTAGACCCTTTGACAATTGCAGCAGAATCAAAAATAAATAAATGGTACATGATCATGCTAAAAGGCTTCTGCACAGCTAAGGGCACAAAAGTTAAAGCTAACAGACAGCCTTCAGAATGGGATAAGATATTTTCATGCTACAAATCTTAAAAGATTTGTAATAATTAGAATATACATAAAAGTAAAACTAATCAACAAGAAAAGAGCAAACAATCCCATTACAAGTGAACAAGCATTGAACAGAACCATCTCTGAAGAAAACTGATGAATGGCCAACAAACATGAAAAAATATCCATTGTCTCTACACATCAGAGAATTGCAGATCAACACCATCTTGTGATATCACCTAGCCTCAGTGAGAATAGCCCATATCAAAAACTCCCAAAGCTACAGATGCTGGAGTGGATGTGGACAAAAGAACATTTTTACATTGCTGGTGG
>CAUYRH010066305.1:0-12022 GCA_963574655.1 Perodicticus potto | reverse complement strand
ATGAAAAAAATGCTCATCGTCCCTAAATTATTAGAAAAATGCATATTAAAACCACCCCGAGATAGCATCTAACCCCAGCAATAATGGCCCATATCACAAAATCTCAAAACTGCAGATGCTGGTGTGGATGTGGAGAGAAGGGAACACTTTTACACTGCTGGTGGGACTGCAAACTAATACAACCTTTTTGGAAGGAAGTATGGAGAATCCTCAAAGAACTCAAGCTAGATCTCCCATTTGATCCTGCAATCCCTTTACTGGGCATCTACCCAGATGAAAAAAAATCCTTTACCATAAGGACGCTTGCACTAGACTGTTTATTACAACTCAATTTTCAATTAACAAAATGTGGAAACAGCCTAAATGCCCACCAACCCAGGAATGGATAAACAAGTTGTGGTATATGTATACCAAGGAATACTATTCCGCCATCAAAAAGATGGAGACTTTACATCTTTCGTATTAACCTGGATGGAAGTGGAACACGTTATTCTTAATAAAACATCACAAGAATGGAGAAGCAAGAATACTATGTACTCAATTCTGATATGAGAACAATTAATGACTTAGTACATGGTGGGGCGTGGGGGTGGGGAAAGGGGAGAACAGAGAGAGGGAAGGTGGGAAGGGGTCACGGCATATGACATATCTTTTTGGGGTGGGACACAATTATAAGAGGAACTTTACCTAATGAATGCAATCAATGTAAATTGGTTCTTTGTACCTTCAACGAATCTCCAACAATTAAAAAAAGAATGCAACCATTTAAACTGCACACTTGGATTAATTTGCACAAAAGCATGTACTAAGAACTCCACTCATGGTACAGAATTTCCATAATCCTAAAGAATTCCATCGTATAACTCTACTCACTCCAGTACCCACTGCAGGTAAACACCAATCTGTGAAAATCTGTGGATATTTTTATTTTTCTTGGGTAAATAGGAGTAGAATTACTGGGTCTTAACTTTTAGGAAGTAGGTTTAAAAATTAGTTGTGTGTGGCTAATTAGCCTATTACTTTGGAAGGCTGAGGCAGGAAGACTGCTTGAGCCCAGGAACTGAAGTGATGACACAATTGCACTCTAGCTTGGGCAACACAGTGAGACCCTACTCCAAAAGAAAAATATTCTACAACTTTACTGATTTTCTGTTTTACATATTACTAAGAGAGGAGTGTTTGAAACTTATTATAGATTTCTAAGCCCAAGAGTTGGAGGTTGCTGTGAGCTGTGTGATGCTATGGCACTCTAGTGAGGGTGATAAAATGAGACTCTGTCTCTTAAAAAAAAAAAAAACTTATTATAGATTTCTTTTTCCTGTCAAATTTTGCATCATATGCTTTGAAACTCTGTACACTTTGTGAAGCTTCTGTATTCACATATGCTTCTGTATTTCTGGTAATATCCCAGAGGCAGACAGGGGGTCTATTTTGTCTGTTACTAGTATAGCCACTTCAGCTTTCTTGTGACTGGGGATTGCATAACTTTCCATTCTTCTATTCTTTAACTTATTTGTTTCTACAGTGAAAGTGTTTTTTATGTAGACAATATAAGGTCATCACCCATTCTGATAGTCTCTGACTTTTACTTGCAGTGTTTAGTCTATTTACATATCATTATTAACATACCCGTGTCAGGTCTACTAATTTGCCATCTTGGTTCCACTTGCGTCATCTCTTTTTTCTTTTCCAGCCTTTTTCTCAGTTGAGTGCTTAATTTATGTGTTTTTATTTTACCAACATTATTAGCATTTAGCCCAGTGTTTGCCTTTTTTGTTTTAGTGGTTGCTCTGGAGTTTACAACATGAACATTAACACAGCAGTCTCATGTAAAAGACACTCTTACCACTTCATATAAAATATGTGAAGTTGGCTTGGCGCCTGTGGCTCAATGGGCTAAGGCGCCAGCCACATACACCTAAGCTGGCGGGTTTGAGTCCAGCCTGGGCCTGCCCAACAACAATGACGGCTGCAACCAAAAAATGGCCGGGCATTGTGGCGGGCTCCTGTAGTCCCAGCTACTTAGGAGGCAGAGGCAGGAGCCTCGCTTGAGCCCAGGAATTGGAGGTTGCTGTGAGCTGTGATGCCAGGGCACTCTACCCAGGGTGACAGCTTGAGTCTCTGTCTCAAAAAAAAAAAATGAAGTTCACAACAGTCCACTGTCCTTTGTGCTACCCTTATTAGTTCTAGATGTATACATTGTGATGTTTGTTCTCAATAGTCAACTATCTGTGAAAGAAATTAAAAAGCAAGAAAAGTATTTTCTATTTATCAACACATTTGCCTTTCTCTCCACTCCTCAGTGTGGACTGAGTTTCAGTTGGAATCCTTTGCTTTTAATCAAAGAACTTCATTTTAGCTTTCTTGTAATGCAGGTCTGACAGAGATAAATCCTGTTAACTTATCTGTCTGAAAATGTATTTCCTCTTCCGTTTTTACCTTATATTAAAAGGACATTTGTGACAAACACAGAATTCTAGGTTGATGGTTTTATTCTTCTAGTACTTTGAAAACGTCCCTTATAGGCTGCATTGTTCCTGGCCTTTGATTTGTATGTGATGATTTCCTTTCTTTTTTCTAGCTAATTTTAACACTTTTCTCTTCACCTGCTCATCATGGGCCCTTGATAAACGGTCTGTGTTTCCATACATCTGGTCTGCCTAATGCAGTGGTTCTCAACATTCCTAATGCCGCGATGTATTTTCTTTGTTACAAAGGGTGTGCGACCCACAGGTTGAGAACCGCTGGCCTAATGTCTCACTGGTTGTTCATGGCAACTTGTTCTACAGGTAGTCCCTGAGTTACAAACATGAGACTTATATATACTTACAAACTGGGGCTATCACAATAAGCTCCTGAGCTATAAACATTAAGACAGACATGAGACTTGCACCTATGAACAGGGGCTATTACAAGTAACCGGTAAAAAGTAGGAAGTCAACTTAAGAACAAACTTACAGAACTGATTTAGTTCGTAGGCTGGGGGCTTGCCTATGTGTCTTGGTGAAGTGGTCTTTATGTCTGTTTTGCTTGGTATTTGTTGAGCTTCTTAGATTTGTGCATTTACAATCTTCACCAACTTTGGCCAGCTTCCCAGTCTTATTTTATTCATACATTTTTTTGTCCCTCCCTTCCTTCTGTGTTAATATAAATTATCTTTATATTAGACTGCCTAGAGTGTTCTTTTTCTTTTTCCATCTACTTCTTTTCTGTGATTTAGTTTGCTTATTTATTTTCACATAGGGTCTCACTGTCACCCAGCCTGGATGGACCACAGTAGTACAATCATAGCTCACTGTAACATCCAACTTCTGGGCTCTGGTGATTCTCCTGCCTTCATCTCCCATATAACCAGGACTACAGGCATATACTGCTGCACCCAGCTAATTTTTTCCTACCTTTTGTAGAGACCAGACCTCACTATGTTGCTCAGGCTGGTCTGAAACTCCTGGCCTCAAGTGATCCTCTTGCATCAGCTTACAAAGCGTGGGGATCACAGACTTGAGACACTAAGCCTGGTCTCTATGCTTCAGGTTAGATACCTACTATTGTTTTTTTCTTCTGCATTGTACAATCTGCTGCTAGGCTTATCCTAAAAATTTTTTCACTTCAGACATTGTACTTTAATCTTTACAAGTTCAACTTGACTCTTGTATTTTCTATTTATCTCATTATATTCATGTTTTCCTTTAAGTACAGGGGCATATTAAATAGTTAAGAGTTCTTGTTTGCCAATTCTATCATCTCTGGATCTGTTTCTATTGCCTGATATTTTTTCCTGATCATGTACATTTTTTTGCTTCTTTGATACCACATAATCAGTTCTTAAGATATTGTGTATGTTACACTGTAAGTGTTTAGATTTTGATGCCTTTCTTTAATGACTCATCACTCTGCCCTAGCAAATAGTTAACTTATTTGCAAATGAACTTGATTCTTTCAAGGCTCATTTATCAGCTTTGTCTGGAAAGGTTCACAACAGCCTTTATACATGTTATCTAGTTGAGCCCTAATCCTACGCAAGAACTTCTACTTCTTTTCTGGAACTTCTACTGAGCACCCTGGGTATTCAATAAGGTTTCTCCTTTTTTGATGGCTGGAACACAAATACCTCCTGACCACATGAGCTCTCAGACCCTGTGCAGTCTCCCATCCAGCTCATAGTCTCCTGGTGGTATTTCATTACCAATCTCCATGGAATCTTGTCATATCTTGTCCATGTTTGTTCAGCCAAAGTTTCAACAGGCTCTCCAGTGATATTTCTTGAGTTCTTTTTCTTTTTTTTTTGAGAAAGAGTCTCCCTTTGTCACCCTGAGTAGAGTGCTATGGCAGCCTAGCTCACAAGAACCTCAAACACTTGGGCTCAAGTGATCCTCCTGCCTCAGCCTTCCAAGTAGCCAGGACTATATGCACATGCCACAATGCTTGGCTAGTTTAAGAAACGAGGTCTTGCTCTTGCTAAGGTTGAACTTCTGAGCTCAAAGAATTCCACAGCCTCAGCCTTCCAGAATGCTAGGATTATAGGTATGAGCCACTGCGCCAGGGTGATTTCTTTCTCTTTTATGGAATTCTGCCCCATTATCCCAGGTCCCAGTCATGCTGGCATCCCTGAACTGTGATCTCTCCTCTCAACCCTGAGATATTGCTGTACTCCTGATTTACTTTCCCATATAGCAGGGCAGGAAAATGGTAGAAAGCTGGAGTGAGTTTACAGTCATATAATTTGCTCACTTAAGGATCAAAATCCTGCACTGCCTGTTATCCAATGTCCTGAAGGAATTGTTTATATATTTTATACAATCTTCTAAGTACTCAGGTTAGGAGGGCTTGTCATAGTCTGTTTTATGTTGCTACAACAAAATATTGCAGACTAAGTAATTTAACAGTGAAAGAAATGTATTTCTTATAGTTCTGGAGGTTAGGAAGTCTGCCACTAAAATGTTAGTTGTTTTTTTTTTTTTTTTTTTGGGAGACATGAGTCTTACTCTGTGGCCTTCCATAGAGTGCCACGGCATCATCATCGCTCACAGCAACCTCAAACTCTTGGGCTCAAGTAATCCTCTTACCTCAGCTTCCCAAGTAGCTAGAATTATAGGGACTCACCACAATGCCCGGACAGTTTTTCTATTTTTAGTAGAGACAGGGTCTCATTCTTGCTCAGGTTGATCTTCAACTCCTGAGCTCAAGCAATCCTCCTGCCTCGGCCTCCCAGATTGCTAAGATTACAGGCGTGAGCCACCACACCTAGCCAAGAGTTAGTAATTTTTAAAATGAGAATTAAGCAAATACAATTCTAATTGTCTATGACTATTATTAGTTAGCTGCTAATATGTAACAATTACTGCAAAACCTAAGAGGCCTGTAACATCCATAAACAGTATCTTGTAGACTTTTTGGGTGAGCAATTTGGGAATGTCTAAAACTAGGTGATTCTGGCTTAGGGCTTATCATAAGGTTACAGACAGTATGGAATGGTAGTCATCCATCAGAAGGGTGACTGGGCGAGAAGGTGTCCCTGAGACTGATCACTGCCTTACCTACTGGCAGGCACACCTCCTTGCTTGGTAGACTTTCCCACAAGGCTGCTGTAGCATCCTCTCAACATGGCAGGTGGCTTTCCCTAGAGTGACTAATTCCAGAGAAGGCAAGGTGGGAGCCAAATGTCTTTTATGCTCTAGTGTTGGAGGTGTCACAACTTAATTTCTGCAATGCCTTGTTGATTATACATGTAAACTCTATTCACTATGGAAGGACTCTAGAAAGGGCTGTGAATACTAGGAGTCAAGGATCACTGGAGGCCATTTTGGAGGCTAGCTGCCACAGAAAGAGCAAAACCTTTATAAATAAAGAAGTAACAGAAAAACTGTAATTTTACTTCTGACATACAGTACAACTTCTGTAAGTTGACCACCCAAGGAACAATAACAAACTGGTCAACATACGGAGGTGGTCAACATAAGGAATTTCCATTTGGTACCTATCTGGTTTATGAAAATTAGGTCAACTTAAGGAGGTGGTCAATGTGGGAAGGTAGTTAACTATGCAGGTTCTATCATATTTTCAAATTCCCAAGTTACTTGATTCTGTCAATAAAAAACTTTTCCTCTTACTTTATAGGTCATGCTACTATTATGCCCCACAGGATGGAAGGGGAGATAATTGTTTAGTTAAGTTTGAGACTATAAACTAATTTCTTACCAACCACCATTAGTGTGAACTCAAAACCTTTTTTCACTGATTTTCGGTGAACTTGATTGGGAAGATTCGCAAATCCAACATAGCCAGGAGTTTCTGGATTTACAAACTGAGTTGGTTGTTGCTAAAACAAGATTAAGAAAAAAAAAAAACACAAAACCTTAGTAGTTGCTTTTAAGATAATTAGTTAGACATGTTGCAAAAACCATGAGTCATTCTCACATATAAAAAGATTACATTATATAGATAACACTTCTAAAAAGTCTTCTATCAGAAAACTGATAGCACAGGTGTAAAAAGGATATACATAAAACGGCAACAATGTTTATTTCTGGTTAGAAGAATTATGGCAAATTTTTATTTTCTTTTTTGTTTACCTGTATTCCATACTAATTCTTGTATATAAAGCAAAACTTAGTATGATTTTATACTAGATAGTAATGAACAGACCCAAAAATAAAAGGGAGAGAAACAATCACCTCACAGTTTTAACCATAAATTCGGCTTTTCTCAGTGTAAATTAGAACTAATTTACCTCAGGGCTCTGGGCTAACTTGCAGGGGCTGTTCCAAACCAATTTATCAAGTCTAAGAGCCCCATCAATTTTATGATAATAATTTATCACCATTTTAACCGTCTATATCATCCGCTGGGAATGATCTAAGGACAATAAATGTCTACTAGTGACATATTTAGAAAAAAGAAAACAGAAGCTTGCAAAATGAGAAAGCACAAAGCTTTGAGAATGACAATTAGTCCTCTTTGTCTTAATGAGTCAAATATATTAGTTGTATTAAAAAAAAAGTGAATCATATAAATTTGACTGAAAACAGCCTGAAAACTTACACAAAGCAGTTTCTCTTTATACTCTAAACCAGTGTTTTTCAACCTTTTTTATCTGGATATCTATAGATATCTATAGATATCTATCTATTTTATCCAGATAAAAAAGGTTGGCACACTTGGGGCTGTAGTTAAACTTCCGCAGCACATTTAAATTATGTTTATCAAAAAAAAAAAAAAAAAAAAAAAAGTAAATAATATACCTATTGTGCCTTGAATTTCTTTTGAAAATAATGATTTCTAAAAATTTTCATGACATACCACTTGAAAATCACTGCTCTAAATATATGATGAAGTGTAGTCTTACCTTAGACATCTTTGGTGAAGTTTTCTGTATCTATTAAGACAAAAACCATACACACATATTTAAAAGCATGAATTGACCTATAAAAAGACTTACACAGGGCCAGGCGCGGTGGTTCACGTCTGTAATCCAGCACTCTGGGAGGCCAAGGCGGGTGTATTGCCTGAGCTTAGGAGTTCAAGACCAGACTGAGTCAAAGCAAGACCCTGTCTCTGAAAATAGCCGGGCGTTGTGGCTGGTGCCTGTAGTCTCAGCTACTTGGGAGGCTGAGGCAAGACTTAAGCCCAAGAGTTTGAAGTTGCTGTGAGCTGTGAAGCCATGGAACTCTGCCAAGGGTGACAAAGAGAGCCCGGCTTCCCCCAAAAAAACAACTTCTAGCCTAACATGGAGTATAATCTGTGTATATTTTCATTTTTCTTGGGTAAATGGAACTGCTAGTCAACTGTTAGGAAGGTATATTTAAAAATTAGTCATGTGTGGCTAATCCCAGCACTTTGGAACTATGATGCCAAGGCACTCTACTGAAGGAGACAAAGTGAAAAAAGAAAAAGGACGACTTAGACATAGGAATCAGTAGTTTCTGTTTCACTTAGCTTCTCAATTACCTCAAACATATCCCCAGGAATGATAAAACAATCCTGTCTCATAAAACTAGATTTAAAAAATTAGAAGTTGATGAATGCAACTGTATGCATATAGACACATATACACATATGTGAACATTTGATATTTTCAACAATATTTACATATTTGTTTTTTAGTACTCATCATATGCCAGGCACTAGGGATACATGGATGAAAAAGACAAACTTCCCTGACCTCTGGAATTACAGTAATTTCCCTTTTCTATCTGAAACCTTTCTAGGAGGAAGGTATGCCATGACCCAGGACACTGTAACCAGAGTATGTTCTGCCGAAGGCTCCTAGAGCTGCGTGAGAACAAGGGTTTAACACTGGGGCACAGGAGCAATGTGAACTATATTCAACTCACACACGTGTAAGGAAGGAAGAAAGGACTGAAGGCAGCTGAGTGTTGGAGAAGTGTGACGATGGTTTCAGAGATACGCAGATCTTTTAGCCAAATTTTATAAGCCCTGAAGCTTTGGGACACACGGAGTCTATTGGCCAAACTTCAGTAACAACATCAAGAAAGATAACTATTGCCAAATTTTATTCCTTCTACAGGTTAGAAGCTTTTTAGAAAGCTTCTTATGCTTTGTCTCCCCATTTTTCCCTCAAATCTTAACATTTGAGAATACTGCATACCCTAATTTTCACTGTTGATGGATGTTTCCAACTACCTTAGAAGAAAGCAGGGGCTCCCACTCCCAGTGTGTTTGGCTTAATTAACCACGTGCAACAGCAACGGACTCACAAACCTGTGACCATGTGGCACTGGCTCTCACGGAACATCCAGGGCGTAGTCTTGGTTCTTCTTTTATTGGCCTCACCCTCATCAGATCTAGGAAACCTACCTTGTTAATAAAAAGGGTTCCCACAGGAGAAAAAGGGACATATAGAGGAAATATATGATAAACAAGAAAACTTCCCTGAGAAGAACAAAGACCAGAGTCTACATGTTAACCAACTATCTAGGATTGTGTCAGACAGGAGTAAATTAAGGTCTCCCTAGGAAAATCCTACTAAATATTCTAGAACTAAAAATATTAAAGCTACCTTAGCATAACTACCTTAGTGGCTCAGGCCTGCAATCCCAGCACTCTGGGAGGCTGAGGCGGGTGGATTATCTGAGCTCACAGGTTCAAGACCAGTCTGAGCCTTAGCGAGATTCCATCTCCAAAAATAGCTGGGTGTTGTGGCAGGCACCTGTAGTCCTAGCTACTCGGGAGGCTGAGTCAAGAGGACAGCTTGAGCCTAAGAGTTAGAGATTGCTGTGAGCTATGATACTATAGTACTCTACCAAGGGCGACAAAGTGAGACTCTATCTCAAAAAACAAAAAAAAACTACCACAGCAAAACCTAAAAGTTGGGGGTAAGAGTGACAGAGAATTAAAACCTCCTCAAGGGGCTCGGCGCTTGTAGCTCAGTGGTTAGGGTGCTGGCCACATACACAGGGGCTGGCGGGTTCAAACCTGGCCCAGGCCTGCTAAACAACGACAACTGCAACAAATAATAGCCAGGCGTTGTGGCGGGTGCTTGCAGTCCCAGCTACTTGGGAGGCTGAGGCAAGACAATCGCTTAAGCCCAAGAGTTTAAGGTTGCTATGAGCTGTAATGCCATGGCACTCTATTGAGGGTAACATAATGAGACTCTGTTGTAAAAAAGAAAAACCTCCTCAAGGGGAAGGATCAGATAAAATACAGACAGTTTTGGCAGGAGGAGCTGACATCTTGAAATAAAGAGATAAGTATCCGATTATGAAAGGTAAAGAAAAATTACAGTCAAACTTCCAATTTAGGAGAAAAACATGGAACAAAGAGCAACTTCATCAAACCAGCAAAATTTTGGGAAAGAGGAAACAAAATCAATAGTAATCCTGAAATCAAAAGCACAAAGGATAAAATTAAGAATATCAGTCATCAGTATAAATTTGAAAGAACCAAATTCTCTCCTTAAAAAAGGAGACAAGGTCAGGCGGCGCCTGTGGCTCAGTAAGTAGGGCGCTGGCCCCATATACTGAGGGTGGTAGGTTCGAACCCAGCCCCGGCCAAACTGCAAGAAAAAATAGCTGGGTGTTGTGGCAGGCATCTGTAGTCCTAGCTACTTGGGAGGCTGAGGCAAGAGAATCGCCTAAGCCCAGGAGTTGAAAGTTGCTGTGACACCATGGCACTCTACCAAGGACGACAAGTGAGATCTGTCTCTAAAATAAATAAATAAATAAAAAAGGAGACAAGGCCTAGCTCATTGGCTGTAATCCCAGCACACTGGGAGGTTGAGGTGGGAAAATTTCCTTGAACCAGGAGTTAGAGACCAGCCTGGGCAACACAGCAACACTCGGTCTCTACAAAAAAACTTAAGAATCATCTGGGCACCATGGCATACGCACGCCTGTGACCCTACCTACTTGGAAAGCTGAGGCAGGAGGATCGCCTGAGCCCAGAAGATGGATGTTTCAGTGAGCTATGATTGTGCCACTGAACACCAGCCTGAGCAACAGACTGAGACCCTTTCTCTTAAAGAAAATTTTAAAAAAGAGATAGATTAGGCTAACAAAAAACCAGCACATCTAGAAGCTATGCATAAGAATATGCTTAGAACAAAGAAAGAAACAAAGGCTGAAAATAAAGGGACAGAATGAAAATACCATGCTCGTGCAAACAAAGCATGAAAGAAACAATATCAGCCAAGGCTGATTTATAATAAAAAGAAATAATCAGAAACACAGGGACAATAAATGGAGTGTCCCTTATCACTAAGTGATAAAAGAAACAGCTTATAAGGAAAATATAGTATTCTATATCTCTAAACCTGTACACTCAAACAATTACTGCAGATAAACATATAAAGCAAAGACCAGGAAAAATACAAACTTAATAAAAATAACAGTTCAGGTAGAAAACTCTCTTAGAACTGGACAGACTGCATAAACACAGAATGAGTAAAGACGGAGAAGAATTAATACAACCAACAAATTTGGTTTAACCAAAACCCTTGAATCAAAAGAATAAAAATAAATTGAAAAAAAAATTTTTTAAGTCAGTTATCTATCTGTATCTTTCATTAAAAAATGTCTAGGCGGGGTGTGATGGCTCATGCCTGTAATCCCAGCATTCTGGGAGGCCGAGACAGGTGGATTGCTTGAGCTTAGGAGTTAGAGATCAGCCTGAACAAGAGACTCCGTCTCTACTGAAAATAGAAAAGAAAAAAAAAAAAAAAGTTGCCAGGTGAGCGTGGTGCTTATGGCTCAGTGGGTAGGGCACCAGCCCCATATACCAAGGGTGGCGGGTTCAAACCCCACCTTGGCCAAACTACAACAAAAAAATAGCCGGGTATTGTGGTGGATACCTGTAGTCCCAGCTGCTCGGGAGGCTGAGGCAAGAGAATTGCCTAAGCCCAGGAGTTGGAGGTTTGCTGTGAGCTGTGATGCCACTGCACTCTACTGAGGGTGATAAAGTGAGACTCTGTCTCTACCAAAAAAAAAACCAAACACGCAAAAACTTGCCAGGTGTTACGGTAGGCACCTGTAGTCCCAGCTACTTGGGAAGCTGAGGCAGAAGGATCACTCAAGCCCAAGAGTTTGAGGTTGCTGTGAGCTATGATTATGTCATGGCACTCTACTCAGGGTGAGGGAGACTCTGTCTCAAAAAAAAAAAAAATTCTTTTTCTAAAAAAGTTTTTCAAAGATATTCTTTCAATGTTCTCAAATCATAACCTGTTTAAAGCAGGAGACAAAAGTATAGTACTTTGGAACATTCTTGGGTAAACCCTTCAATCAAGGATCATAACAAAACCAAAACCACATGAATAGCTAGCTCTTGCTAGCTCTAGAAAGCAATGGAAGACGACAAAAGTGAAATTTATGGGACAATATAAAAGTTGTATAAACTCAGATGAGAATTTGGGTTTCACATTTTTTGATTTTTTTTTTTTTTTTGAGACAGAGCCTCAAGCTGTCACCCTGGATAGAGTGCGGTGGCATCACAGCTCACAGCAACCTCCAATTCCTGGGCTCAAGCGAGTCTCCTGCCTCTGCCTCCCAAGTAGCTGGGACTACAGGCG
>CAUYRH010066303.1:0-11140 GCA_963574655.1 Perodicticus potto | reverse complement strand
CCAGCCACGTACACCTGAGCTGGTGGGTTCGAATCCAGCCTAGGCCCACCAAACAACAATGATGCCAGCAACCAAAAAATGGCCAGGCGTTGTGGCGGGCGCCTGTAGTCCCAGCTACTTGGGAGGCAGAGGCAGGAGACTTGCTTGAACCCAGGAATTGGAGGTTGCTGTGAGCTGGGATGCCACGGCACTCCACCCAGGGTGACAGCTGGAGGCTCTGTCTCAAAAAAAAAAAAAAAAAAGAATAGCAGCTGTCAACAAGGAGGGCTTCCCTTGAGCCTAGCACTCTACTAGGTACACAGTCTCATTCAGTCCACAATTGCAAGGAAGTGATATTATTATCCCCATTTTACAGATGAGAAAACTGAGGCAAAACAAAAGCCGTCTCTTGCCACTGGAGAAGTAGTGGTCAAGAGCATGGATTTGAGAGTAGACAGAGTTTGGGTTTGAGTCCTACCTCCTTGACCCTCAGCTGGGAATGTTGGACCCTTAGGGTCAGGATCACATTGAGTCACCATGGGGAAGGGAGGAGTTGGTGCCCCTTCCCAGGGAGTTGCCTAGGGGCCTAGCAGGAGCCTAATCTGGTCCTTGGGCTCTTCCCACAGATGTGGAGTGGGTGCCCACCAAGATGCGGGCCCTCACATCGACAGCAATGGGGTACTGCTACACCCTAGGCCAGTTTATCCTGCCCGGCCTGGCCTATGCTATCCCCCAGTGGCGCTGGCTGCAATTAACCGTGTCTGTTCCCTTCTTCGTCTTCTTCCTGTCATCCTGGTATGTGGCCCTCTCCTCATCTACCTTCTTACGTCTCCCACGGGCCAAACAGACTGGACGACTCTGTCTGTGCCCAGCCAACCCCACCCCCGAGTCAGGGAAGGGAACTGCAGGGAAAGGAGTTATGTGAGCAAAGGCTATAGGAGGGGCAGGTGCCTTGGGGGAAGCCAGGGGTTGCCTCTAGCTATAGGAGGGGAGTAAGTTGAGAAAGATGGGATGGGATGAACTACAGAGGGCCCAGAGGCTTCATCTTCAAGGGGAAGGAGGAAGAAAGCCGCCAAGGGTGTCTGTGCGGCTGCAAACCTGGCCAAGGTTCCTTGTGCAAAATAGTAGCCCAGAAGGACAAACCCATGTGGGCGGGAAAGAGAGACAGATGGAAAGTGACTATGCATGCAGAAGGATTCTGGGAACAAGTCTGAAAGGCATTTCGAAGGAAGAATCCAGAGAATGTGATGACTTCTGGATTTGAAGTGTAAAGGAGAGAAAAGTTCAAAGAGGAGCCCCAGCCTGGAAACCTGGGACAATGGGTGCTTGGTCATAGACCCAGAGTGGACAGAGCTTGTTATCAACATGTTGAACCCAAGACCTCATTGGAAGACAGGAAATGCTTCTCCAGAGGTATCTGGAGCCAAAGAACAGGAAATCACGAACAAGCTCCAGAAAAGAAGTGAAGCCTTGGAGCCAACTTTAATTGAGCACTTGCTACATGCAAGGCGTTCCTGGGTGCCAACTACATTGTGTTGTATTCCCATGACATCTCCGCATGAGGGAGTGTTATTGAGGAAACTAAGGCTCAGAGAAGTGAAGCTGCTCCCTAAGTGACACAAAAAGGTGCAGAAATAGAATGGGACCTCAGCTTAGATATGAGAAGCTCTAGGAGGGATTGGCCCATCTAGGGATGATGGAGTGAGAGACATCATCAGGGGCTCTGGTATTGGGGTTCAGGGCATGTCCACAGTCTGGGATAGGAGCATAGATGGAGAAGGCAGAGTTGGGAGGTGGAATAAAAGCAGGTGCTTGGCAGAATACAGTCAAGAGCTCAGTCTATTCATCACGTGCAATGGGGCAAGTCTCACCCACTTGGAGTCTCAAGAACTTTCTAGATAAAATGGAGATAATATTGCCTGTCACCTGAGTTTCATAGTACACAGGAAGGATCATTAATTGGAAGCTATTGCTGTCATTCTCAGGAGTCCAGGCCCTGGCCGTGGTGTTTGGGAGGAAGTCACTGGTAATCTTAGTTACAATAGTCTCAGAAGACTGTCAGGGCAGGAATGGGATAGTAACAGACCCAGAAAGATGCTGTTTTCAGCTGGGAGCAGTGGTCTGAGGCTAGGTGAGCAGTGTTCACTCCCTGAAGGCCTCCCTGCAGCCAGGTCGTGGATGCCTATCAGGCCCACAACTGGAGCTGACCCCACCTTAGAGTAGACTTCTCCAAATACCCCTCCTTTCTCCCACATCTCTGCCCCTGCCCTTCTGCTTTGCATAGTGACCCTCAGGGACCTCTCAGGGGGAGCCAACTCCAAAACTATAGCCCAAGGGAAATGGAGGTGACCACTCACTTGCCAATCCCAAGATTTTGTGCTGTGCCTATGTCCCTTCCCCCATCAGAGTTAGTCCTTTGAGGGAGAATCAAAAGGTCCTGAAGCCCATTCCCTAGGCCACAGCCCTCACCTTAGCTCCAAGCACCTCTGGAGCTGCCCCAGGACTGTGCCCCTGCCCTTTTTTTGCAGGGACACTGAGAATACAGCCCAAGGAAGGCTGGGGAGGTGGACGTGCAGGACCCTCCAGCTGCCCAGCCTTGAACATGCTGTCCTCTCCCCAGGCCACACCTGCCTTGGCCTAGAGCCTGGGGCTTTTAACCAAGAAAGGCAACCAACAACAACAAGCAGCCCAGGTGGGAGGCAGAGGGAAGTCTTTTCTGGAATGGGAAGAAGAAAATACTGGAATTTGTGCTGGCTGCAGCTAGCCCAGTTTGCTCAGGATTAAATTCCATGAAATCTACAAAAGGCACCTCAAGTGTCTTGACCTCCTGCCCCTTAGCCCTGGCTGTTGATGTTGTTCCAGTCTCTCAAAGGGTTTCTGGAGCGGGAAGAGCTGCTGTGACTAGATTCTGGCCCCCTAGGTGGACCCCAGAGTCCATACGGTGGATGGTCCTGTCTGGAAAGTCCTCGAAGGCCCTGAAGGTACTCCAGCGGGTAGCTGCCTTCAATGGCAAGAAAGAGGAAGGAGAAAGGCTCACCTTGGAGGTAGGGACCCCTCTGCTCCACCCTGGGGTTGGGCCCTTCCTTTACCTCTGTTTCCCCAGATGACAGCCAATATCTCAGCCCCTCCTCCAGCTCCTCTAAAGACACCAAGCCTGCACCTCCCTCTCTTCATCCTGCCCACCGACTGGTCACTAATGAAACTTCTCCCCTCTTCTGCCCAAAGGAGCTCAAACTCAACCTGCAGAAGGAGATCGCCTTGGCCAAGGCCAAGTACAGTGCAGCTGACCTATTCCGGATACCCATTCTGCGCCGCGTGACCTTCTGTCTTTCCCTGGCCTGGTAACACACCACTTTGCCCTGCCCACACCCTGCCAGAGCAAGGGTGCTAGACAAAGCCCTGGCAGGCTCAGCACAGGGCAAGGCCTGGGGCATCTGCACGAGACATCAAGGGATCCCCTGCCCTGGACCAGCACAGCCCAACCCGACACCTAGGTCCAGCCACTGGGGTCTGCCTCTCTCTGGGATCATAATCCCCGCCACAGGGCAAATGGTCATACCCCTGCCATGCAGTTTCCCCACACTCTGTCTCTTTGTCACTGTCACTCTCTGGTCTTGCTCTGCCCTCTGGACCCCCACAGAGTAAGGCCGGCCCACTGGATTTCAGACTTGAATCCAGACAAAAATTATGCTTCTCTCAAATTTTCTCTTCTGTCTGACATTCTACAGCTATCTCAAAGCCCTTTCTGTGACCTGGTTCTGAGGCCCTTCTCCATCCTGGCCATCCCCATGCAAATAGGGTCCAGGAACCCTTCCAAAAAGATCTCCCAATTCTAAGAGAGATGGGAGGAATAACTGATCCATATGCACAATGACATTCACCTCCCCCAATCTGGACGTTAAACTTCTACCCAGCCAGGAGATCATCCACTGCCTCCTTGCGTCTCTAGGATTCCCTCTAGTCCTGATCGTCCCTAGAGTCAATTATGGGCACCTTTGCCAGCACACCATGGACTGTGCCCTTGTCAGACGTGGCCTGTCAATCCCAGCACTTTCTCATTGAGCCCAGACACAAGCTCAGAAACTTCAAAACAGCACTCAGGAAGCCCCTACCATCTGTTGCAGACTATTCATCCTGGTGACCCAGTGACCAGCGTGGATGCTAACCAATCCTTCTCTGTCCCTCAGGTTTGCCACTGGTTTTGCCTACTATAGTTTGGCTATGGGTGTGGAAGAATTTGGAGTCAACCTCTACCTTCTCCAGGTCATCTTTGGCGGGGTCGACATCCCAGCCAAGTTCATCACCATCCTCTCCTTAAGCTATGTGGGCCGGCACACCACTGAGGCCACTTCCCTGCTCCTGGCAGGAGGAGCCATCTTGGTTCTCACCTTTGTGCCCTTGGGTGAGAGGCTGGGACTGCCCCAGAACCCTCTGGAAGAGGCTCCCACAAGCCAGAAAGTGGGGCACCAGGGATTTTCAGTTCTGCTGGCTTTGCCTCTGCCTCCGATTCACCGTGTTACCTTGAGCAGATCCCAGTACTCTCTTAGGCTCAGATCTGTCATTTAGAAAATAATGCAGTTGGTCTAGATGATATCAAAGATCCTTTCCAGATCTGACTTGAATTGGGCAAACCACGGTGGCATCTAGACAGTGTGAGGAATTGCTTGTGGATCAGACATGTCCTTGGTGACATTACTGCAGAGGACAAGCTAAGATACGGAAACAGCAGAGCCCAGTGCTCAAGAAAGACCCCACAACTACTGACCTAGGACTATCTTCATTTTAAATAGATTTTTGGCTCAGCACCTGTGGCTTAAGCAGTTGAGGCGCCAGCCACATACACCTGAACCGGCGGGTTCGAATCTAGCCTGGGCCTGCCAAACAACAATGACAGCTGCAACCAAAAAATAGCCGGGCATTATGGCCAGTGCCTCTGGTCCCAGCTACTTGGAAGGCGAAGACAGGAGACTCACTTGAGCCCAGGAGTTGGAGGTTACTATGAGCTGTGATGCCTTGGCACTCTACCCAGGGCAACAGCTTGAGGCTCTGTCTCAAAAATAATTAATTAATTAATTAATTAATTAATTAATTAAATAGATTTTTTTCTTTTCCTTTGGAGGCCTAAAGCACCCCACAATTATAACTAGAGACTTTATTTATTTATTTATTCATTTATGGAGGCAGAGTCTCGCTCCATTGCCCTGGGTAGGGTGCTGTGTTGCCATAGTTCACAGCAACCTCAAACTCTTGGGCTCGAGCGATCCTCTTGCCTCAGCCTCCCAAGTAGCTGGGACTACAGGTGCTGCCACAATGCTTGGCTAGTAGAGATGGAGTCTCACTCTTGTTCATCTTGGTCTCAAACTCCTGAGCTCAATTAATCTACCCATCCCAGCCTGCCAGAGGGCTAGGATTACAGGTTTGAGCCACTGTGCCCAGACTATATAGATGTTTGTTGGTTGATATATCTATATCCTTCCAAAGGAGCTTGAGGTATTCTAGGACAAGAATATATACAACAAAATATAAATGGGAACAAGAAATCAAAGCCAGGAGAAAATACAAATAGAGAAGAACATGAGCATACAAAGCATTAAGAATAGCAGAAGAGGCTCAGCGCCTATGGCTCAACAGGCTAAAGCGCCAGCCACGTATACCTGAGCTGGCAGGTTCGAATCCAGCCCTGGCCTGCCAAACAACAATGACAGCTGCTACCAAAAAACGGCCGGGCGTTGTGGCGGGCACCTGTATTCCCAGCTGCTTGGGAGGCGGAGGCAGGAGACTCACTTGAGCCCAGGAATTAGAGGTTGCTATGAGCTGTGAAGCCACAGCACTCTATCCAGGGTGACAGCTTGAGGTTCTGTCTCAAAAAAAAAAGAATAGCAGAAGAGCTATTACTACGCTTTAGGTTTATATCCGAGTATCCCAGCAGCCAAAGCCAAAAGGGATATAAGGTCTGCTAAACAGTGAGAACACTCAAGTGCCCCTGAACTCTAAGACCCACTGCATTTCCTTCCCTCTGTAGACATGCAGATCCTGAGGACAGCATTAGCAGTGTTTGGAAAGGGATGCCTGTCCAGCTCCTTCAGCTGCCTCTTCCTCTACACAAGTGAACTGTACCCTACAGTCATCCGGTAGGTGCTGAACCTGGGGCTGGGTCCAGCCAGAGGACACAGAGTCAGATGGGACTGTGGCATTCTCCTACCCCCTGATGTTTGCCCCTGTCCCCTGCCCACCTCTCAGGGGTCCCAGAGCCAGCCTTTATAAACCCTACACACTGCCAATCCCTGCTCTGAACCCTCCCAGGCAAACAGGTATGGGTGCAAGTAACTTGTGGACCCGTGTTGGAAGCATGTTGGCCCCACTGGTGAAAATCACGGCTGAGGTGCATCCCTTCATCCCCAATATCATCTATGGGGTCATCGCCCTCCTGGGAGGCAGTGCTGCCCTCTTCCTACCTGAGACCCTCAATCGGCCCCTGCCAGAGACTATCGAAGACATGGAAAAATGGTCAGTCCCCTGCCTCTGCCCATCAGTGCTCCTCCTTGGAAAGGCAGGTCTGGGCCCAGGGCTTTTCCTGAGCTCTCTATCCCTAGGTCCATGAGGGCAAAGGAACCAAAGCAGGAGCCAGAAGCAGAAAAGGCATCCCAGCTGATCCCTCTACAGCCTCATGGACCAGGCCTGGGCTCCAGCTGAAGACAACAGAACCCCCCTTCCCTGCCCTCCAGAGCCTAATCCCAGCCAGGGCCCTGCCTGCCTCTGAGCTCCTTGGGCACCATGGGGCCTGGTGTGGGAGGGGCCTGGAGAGCTCCATCCTCCTAGAACAAAGGCTTCTGAGAGCTTGGCAAAGGCCTCCGCCACCATTACCAGAGTCCCTGGCCCAGTCCTGGCCAGTTCAAAGGTTCAGCCATAGGCTTTCCCAAACCCAGCCCTGTTCTCAATCTCCCTGCAACTCAGGCCCTGCCAGTCTTCTCTCTAGCCCTTCCACACTGGCCGCCTTCCCCCATTGTCCCAGCGCTCTTCCCTTGGGGTCCCCTGGCTCAGTCCTAACAAGACAAGAAGCCCTTCCCATCTTGCTTCCCACCCCTTTCTTCAATAGGAGGTTTCAATAAACAACAATAAGAACACAAGCCATGATGCTCAGGGATGGAGGGGGAGGGGGAGCCAGCCCCAATGTGGACGTGTGAGCATGCACATTGCATGTACATATAGGCCTGGGAACAGGCACACAGGTACCTGTAAGCTGGACTGATAGGAACATGTATGTGCGTGTTGAATGCCCTCAGGGGTGTGTACGGCAGGCCTGTGCACGGAAACACCGTGTGTGTCCACATGTCCCAGCATGCATGTGAGTAGATGACGGACCAAGCCCAGAGTGGCTACAGACAGAAGCAGGGCTCCTCCAATCCTGATTCTCTTCCCCTGCTTTCCCCAAATCTCTGATCCGTGTTCCAGGCCCAAGCCTGGAAGATGGTTTTTTTCCTCCTCTTTAACTGAGAAAATGGCAGCCGTACCTGAATGCTACTGATATTTGCAGCTATGTTCCCCGGTTCCCTCTGGCCACAGCAGAAGGGCCAGTCCTCCCACAGGGCTCTGCCTCCAGCCTCTCCTAACAGCCATCCCTGTCCCCCTGGGGTCTGTGCCCATTTCCTCTTCCCCGACTCTTTCCCATCACCAGTTAAACAAGCTCAGTCCTCTCTCATCTTACCGAAAACCCCAAACAAACCAAAACAAACAACTCTCCCTGGATGCCCTATCTCCTTCCAGGGGCCACACCGCCTCTTTCTCCCCCGTTGACGCCAAACTTCATAAAGAAGCTGTCTACCTCCCTGCATCCAGTTTAGAGCCTCATACCTCTCCCTACTCCATCTCATCCCTCCCAGAAACTGCTGGCCATGGATGCTCATTGGCTCCTCGTGTGGGTCACTCACTTGGCCTCTCAGCAGCTTTGGCCCCACAGTCACTCCCGCCTTCCCTGGCTTCTGAGATCTTGCGTGTGTGCTGCTCTCCCACTGACTCCTCATGCAAAGGGCCCTTTGGGGTCTCCTGTAAATGCTTCAGTGGTCACTTTTTCTGTGCTACCCCATGTCCTCTCCAAGGTTCTACATCCCCAGAATGCTGCCAACTGAGCAGCTCCAGGACTCTCTATTTCTGGTCATGGTTGACTAGATCAAAGAACGCTCGGGATCCAAGTTGCATTAATCACATGTTCCCTCCTGGGCTGGGATTTGAGACACAGAGGTTCCGGTCCATCTCTTGGTCCTTGCCCTGGGGAGGCGAGTTAGCATGGGGCTGGGCTGGTCCAGATGCAAACACAGCAGAGAAAGCCAGATGCAGCGAGAGAACAAAACAGATGCGCAAAGAAAAAGAGAAGACCGAGGCCATAGAAGAGCTGGTGAGACTATTTACATTATGACGAATTCCACGTCTCATTTCCTCATCACCCTGGTTGCACTTTTTACCCCTGGTTCTATTAAATATCCATGAATTCTCCAAATAAATTCCCCTTTGTGTAGAAGCTAACTGTGGAGGGTGGGGGTGAGTGAGGGGGTATTGGTTTTGTTCCTTGCAACCAAACATTCCAGCTCCTCTTTCTCTACCATCTCTCAACCACTGATGTTCACGGACCTTTTGCTAGGGCCGCTTCCTCTAACATTCTTCCCTAGCACTGTCCAATAGAGATAGAATGGGAGCCACATATGCTTAAAATTTTCTAGTAGCCATTTTTTTCAAAGTTAAAAAAACAGGTGAAACTCATTTTGATGGTATCCAATATCATAATAATATGCTTTATTTAACCCCATATCCAAATATTACCATTTCAACATTAATCAACATAAAAGTTATCAACTATATATTTTATACTCTTGCAGAGAAAGTCTTCAAAATCTGGGCTCGGCGCCTGTGGCTCAAGCGGCTAAGGCAACAGCCACATACACCTGAGCGGGTGGGTTCAAATCCAGCCCCAGCCCGCCAAACAACAATGACGGCTGCAATCAAAAAATAGTCGGGCGTTGTGGCGGGTGCCTGTAGTCCCAGCTACTTGGGAGGCAGAGGCAGGAGAATAGTTTGAGCCCAGGAATTGGAGGTTGCTATGAGCTGTGATGCTACAGCACTCTACCCAGGTTGATAGCTTGAGGGTCTGTCTCAAAAAAAAAAAAAAAAAAAGTCTTCAAAATCTGGTGTGTATTTTACACTAACAGCATATACCTCAGTTTGGACTAGCTCAATTCAAGCACTCGGGAGTAGCTACTGGCTGCCATATTGGACACTCAGATGCACTGCAGGGCTTAAATTATCAGCCACAGTGCTAGTTACTCTCAAATCTGTATTTAGAGGTTTGAGAGAGAGCTTAATAAACACAAAACAGATCCTATGGCATCCCTGCTTCAGCCTTCTGGCGACTTCCTGTGGGATAAAGTTTAAACTCTTTTTTTTTTGCAGTTTTTGGCCGGGGCTGGGTTTGAACCCGCCACCTCCGGCATATGGGGCTGGCGCCCTACTCTTTTTAGCCACAGGCACTGCCCTAAAGTTTAAACTCTTTTACAATGCCTGCCATGATGAGGCCCAAGCCTGCCTCAGCTGCTCAGCCCTTCACGCCCTCTCCCCTGCACCCTGAAATCCAGCCTCATCCAGCTTCCCTCAGTTCCTAGGTGGCCCCTGCCCTTCACACAGCACTTGGCTCACCCAACTCATCCTTGAAGCCTCAGCTTGGGTCATTTCCTCTGGAAAGCCACCTGTGACTCCCCAGAGCTGGGCTGAGCACCCTGCTTTTCATACACCAAACTGTGATCACAGTTCAGTCCTAGTGTGGGCTTCCCCAGAAAGCAAACTCCAAGACAAGAATCTGAGTGTAGGGACCGTAGTTTATTTGGTGGGAAATCCCAGAAAGCCTGAACAGGGACATCGAGGGTAAGTCAGGAAAATAAGCAAGAGCCCAAAGGAGAGAGAGTGAGAGGGTGAAACACCTGACAGCCCATCTGTCTTCCAGCCACATGACAAACTGCCAGAACCAGCCGTTTACGATCATTCTGGATGCAACCTGTAGTTAATCTGGGGCTGGCACCTAGGACCAGCTTTGTGCCACACTGCCCACTGAGATCTTGCCTTAGATGCAGATACTACCAGGCCTCATCTGGCTGCTTCTTATGGAGTTTCTACCTGGGAGTCAGGCTGTGCTGATAACAGGGCCAACAATGCCTCCCCTCGGTTTGACTGGGTCTCGGCCTGGAAAAAGAAGACAATGAGAAACACTAACCCCATGCCCCCCCATCTTTCAGAACTCAAGGTGCCTGCAAGGATGTCCTGGCTATGACCATTCTTGTGCTGCTCTAGGGTGTTTATTGCAAGGACACACAGGAAAGGAAAGGAAGAAACCCAAGAAAACACTTCCCAGTCACATGGTCAGACTCATGGGGGATGGGAAGCTGATCAGGATGCACTGGCCTCACATAACCATTCCTCTTCTATCCCCAGGTCCCCCATTCTAGACCCTCCCTCTCTCCGTGGCCACTTGTTCCTCTACAATTCCAGTTCCTCTGGTTTTCCTCTGTCCCTGAACAAGGATTCCACCTGGCTTATTGAATCATCATCTACTATGGAGCATCCCTTCTGGGCAGAGTCCTCGCGCTGAGCCACCTCATTGATTACTGACCTTATGTCCAGGCTTTAAATGGCAATCTTTGTATGAATTCCTAATTTCTACACCATCCATTGGCTAGGATAGCCAGACCACAAGGCACAAACTCGGAGGCTGGCTCAAAATGATGCCATGGGCCTGGCTAGTTCTGGGAGTCAACTGGACTCATCACTGAGTCAGTCATTTCAAACCCATGCATGCTTAGGGCATGTGATCTGAGCAAGAGTGCTTTATTTGACCTGTAAATTATTTATTTCAAAAACTTGGCCAGGCGTGGTGGCTCACGCCTGTAATCCTAACACTTTGGGAGACTAAAATGGAAGGATTGTTTGAACCCAAGAGTTTGAGAACAGCCTGAGCAACATAGCAAGACCCCATCTTTTTTTTTTTTGAGACAGAGCCTCAAGCTGTCACTCTGGATAGAGTGCTGTGGCATCACAGCTCACAGCAACCTCCAATTCCTGGGCTCAAGCGAGTCTCCTGCCTCCGCCTCCCAAGTAGCTGAGACTACAGGCGCCCGCCACA
>CAUYRH010066301.1:0-12398 GCA_963574655.1 Perodicticus potto | reverse complement strand
GGCGAATCTTACTGGAGTTAGATGATATCTCAAAGTAGTTTTGATTTGCATTTCTCTGATCATTAAGGATGGTGAGCATTTTTTCATGTGTCTGTAGGCTGTGTGCCTGTCTTCTTTAGAGAAGTTTCTCTTCAAGTCCTTTTCCCACCCTGAGATGGGATCACTTGCCCTTTGACTGGGACCTCTTCAGTGAATTCTATTTTCATCTGCTGCCTCTCTTTATCTTCTAGTCCAGGCGTCCTCAAACTTTTTAAACAGGGGGCCAGTTCACTGTCCCTCAGACCGGTGGAGGGCCGGACTTTAGTTTAAAAAAAAATAAGAACAAATTCCTATGCACACTGCACATATCATATTTTGAAGTAAAAAACAAAATGGGAACAAATACAATTCACACCAAGGCATGTGGCCCAGGGGCCGTAGTTTGAGGACCCCTGTTCTAGTTCAACAACTTTGGGGAGAAAAAGCTACTCACATTAGCTGTTTCTAACTTGATACATCGGTTACTTCTGTGTGAAATACCAGCCCTCCTTCTATCCATCTGCAAGGAAGTCAGCAGTGACCAAGACCCTATAGTTGTCGACTTAATTTTCTAACAGTAACAAAATCGAGTTTAAGAAATCATTTTTCTCAGGTAAAATACTACTTTTTTAGATATTCATAGAATACACTTTAGATTTTATTAATCCTGCTATTTTTCAAGTTGGTCTTAAGCAATGGGACCTTAATTTTTTTCAAATGATTTTATTTTTATTTTAAAAACTGGTAAAATCCACTTGACATGCAATTTACTATCTTAACTATTTTTCAGTTACAGTTCTGTGTTTTTTTTTTTCTAATTTGGAGGCATATATTTTATTTAGTATATACACATACACAAACATACACAGTTTCCATAATGAATAAGTTCTTAAAGTGTAGCTGGCTTTAAAAGCATATGAAGAAGATTCTGTGGTATTAATGCATTCACATTGCTGTGCAATCATCACCACCATGCACCTCTAGAACTCTCTTTATCTCACAGAACTGAAACTCTGTCCTGGTTGCACAAGAACTCCCATTCCCTCATTCTCCAGCCCTTAGTGATCACTGTTCTACTTTCTATCTCTACGCATTTGCCTTTTCTAGATATTTCATATCGGTAGGATAGTAAATATTTGTCTTTTTGTGTTTGGCTTAGTTCATTTGCCATAGTGTCTTCAAGGTTCATTTGTGTTGTATTAATAGCATATGTCAGAGTTTGATTACTTTTTATGACTAAAAATATTCTATTGTATGTATATACCACATTTTGTTTGTCTATTCATCTATTGATGGACTCTTGGGCTGCTTCTACCTCTTGGCTATTATAAATAATGCTGATATGATCATGAGTATAGAGAGTTTCCAATTCTTTTGTCATGAAGTGTCGTAGATACTTACATAAAAGATTGATTAAAAAGTTTCCAATTCCACTGGTTGTTAGAAAGTTTTTCACTGTCAGGACAGTATGAAAGGCACTGGTCCTTTCAACCCTCACTTTGTCTGGTTGCAGAAAGTTTGATCCACAAAGGTAAAGGATGCATGGTAGGACACCCTGCAACTTAACGGCAGAGCTCTGGCAATAACCAGGCCTCCTGACCTCAGACTGTTGCTATGTCCACTCTACTTGCCATTACCAGTTTGGGAAACTCCAGCATTCTTGTCTAATATCTGCTTTGGGAATATAGAAAGCCTCAGCATAATCCCAGGGAACTGTAGTACTTTGATAGAGAACATGATTTTTATCAGGACTTGCAGATTGAGGTAGCTGTGAGGTTTATTTTTCTGTATCATTTCATTTTGCTCCAATAGTCCCCTAGTAACAGTATGTGGTTTCCAGAGTGGAATTGCTGACACTACTAACCAGCCACATCATGATACTGTAGCTTAGGAATGTGCTATTTGATTAATGAGATAATGGTTTCAGAGCCCTTCGAGCTGCTTAGAACAAAGGTGCCGGATACATTCAAAGTGTTATTGTATGGTAGTATACTAAAGATAGACAGTTTGCTAAATATTTCCATTTCAGCATTAATCCTCAGATGTCTGCAAACATTCATTAGCATTTACAGAATGATGCTTTAAAATAAACCCGGGAGAACAATTGGATATCACTGGATGTACTTGACCCTACTGAGTATTTCAAGATAACTGAAAATAGTTGGAAATGTTGGTACCATGGCAACAAAACGAAACTTTAAAATTTTTGAAACATCTTTTCATAGAAAAGATCCTTTATTGGGTTTCATCTTTTTTCCTATTTAATTCACATGAGTTGCCTTTGACAACAGCAATTTTTATTAGCTCATCTCATCTAGAATCAGCACATTTAAGATCTGAATGGTTATTGGTCAGTTATGAGAAAGAAGGGAAATGCTAGGCAGTCTTCCTTACAACATAATGGATTTCCAGATATTCTTCATTTTTAAGAGAGTCGAATTTTTTAGGTCATCTCCACTTCTTGAAATGCCATACCTTTAGAATAAGGGCAATCAAAATGACAGGGAAAACAATGAATAAAAGGGAAAAGCAGATCATTTCTCAAGGTGGAGAAGTTCTCCTCCCCTGCTACTCATAAAGCAGAGTCCTAGGGGTTGGTAGTAACTACAAAGAAGAGGATGCTTATACGTGAGGTTGAAAAGGCAGGAAAGGAGCATTTACTAAGGTGCTGTCTGATGCCAGGCACTGGGCTTGGCCCCTTCCTAAATATTATCTCATTTCATCCTTGTAACAATGCTGAGAAGTTGATAGTATTTTCCTTTTTTTAACACTTGCAATAACTGGGGTTCAGATTATGTAACTTGCTCCAGTACATTGACTTGGAATTGGAACACAGGATTTTTTTTTTTTAAATCATTATTTCTGCCTGACTTTTCTTTATGTACACCAGCTTCACCGACCCTGAGAGTGGACAGAAATGGACTGTTTGAGAGTGGAAATAGATCCTCATCATTGTGGTCACATCCACATATTTTAATCCCCAGATATCACTGTCCAGACTTGGGAGTGGGAAGTGGGGGAGTGGACTTTCGGCAGGTGAAGAAGACAAGCAAGAGCAGATGAGAGAGAAGGAGGCTAGAGCTGAGTGTTTCAGACTCAGATTTAAAGCCTCACCTTACCCCTTCTGGCGGTGTGCACTTGGGCAAAACCCTTAACCTCCTTCAGCCTCAGTTCCTCACCTGAAAAACAAGGTTCAAATGGTACTCATCTCAAAGGGTTGTTGTGAGCTTGGCTGATAGTGCCAGTTATGTCTGAAGCTCAGCGCTTCTCATTCAGAAAATATTCTCTGTGTCGCTTTCCTTGAGAGAGGACTCTGTGTTCTCTATCACTTGAGGTTTCCAGCTAGAAGGGTGGATCATTGACTGGGAAGGCACTGCCAGGATTAGCCAGTCCAAGTCAGAACACACAATATGGCGAGAAAACATTTACACCCAGGACTCTCAAACTCTCCTCCTGAGGAGCCCTAAAGTTTCCACAGCTGGACTGAAATTTTCACCAGCTCACTGGAAATAGTAGAAGCCTTTTCCAGTTTGAGGATTAAGCTGAAATATCTTTCAGTAGCAGTGGAAAAAGAAAAAAAAACAGACAAAAAGACAAAAATCCCTGACTTCATGGAGCTTACAATTTAGTTAGGGAAAGAGACAATAAATACAATCAATGGGTAAAAATATACAGAAGGTCAGTGATGAAGGCTAAGGAGTAAAAAAAAGAACTAGTAAATGAGCAAAAGGAGATAGAAGTGTGGGTGGGGTTCAGAATATTTGGCGGGAAAGGCAAGGGAATCCCTACTGAGGCAACATTTGACTTGAAGGAAGCAAAATGGAGGATAGTTCTAAGCAGAGAGAACAGCAAGTGCAAAGGCTTTGCAAAGGGAAAATGTAAGGAATGTTCTAGAAACTCCAAAGAGGGCTGGTGAAGGAACAAGAAAGTAGTGGTGCAGGGAGATAGGAACAAGGAATGGATCAGGTAAGACTGCGTATAGATGATGGATTGTAGATGACAAAATGAGCAAAGGACTAGCAATTGAGTAGAATGGAAATATATATCACAAATATTAATATATTATGTCTTAGAAATATTCCAGGTTCTCATGTAATGGCTGTTTTGATACGTATGCACAGAGGCATGCACACATATTATAAAGCCAAAAGTTTTTGCTAGCAAAAATGGGTGTCACTATTTCATGGTGCTCCACAAAGGTCCCCATGACTTCAAGGTCCTTTGCCACCTGACAAGTCAGACAACCATAGCTAGTAAGTGGCAAAGCTCGACACAGAACCTAAGTCTCCTGACTTCTAGGCCAAGGCTCCTAGGGCCCTTCCTCATGCCTGGGGAATTCCTGTAATTAGAATCACTCAGTGTCTGAACTTGAAGTGGCCTTGCAAGTCACCTAATCCAACTTCCTTTTTGTAGAGGTGGGAAAACTGAATCACGGAGAATAAAAGTGACCCACCAAAGGTTGGCCAGCGTGTCAGTGACATGGTGGAACTTGATCTCAGATCTTTGCTCCTTATGTGAAATGTCATGCTAGCATCTGCAGGCTGGACGGTGAGTGTACTTTCCAGCACTTAGGACAAAGGTGGGTTCTAAATCCAGCTGCTGTTTTAGAGGCAGCTGTGTCAGAGAATTCATCCCGTAGCCTGGGACCAAGGAAATCTGTAGCTAAGGGACAAAGCTGAGTTGATTTTAGGGTATGAGGTAACTAAAGCCTCTGGAGTTGGTGGGTTATTGCAACCAAGGCAGGACCTGGTGTGAAAGGGATCCTGTTCCTCTCAGGGGGTGGGAGTGAGGATAGACCTAGTGAGTTTATATCCTGAATGTTTTTGAACATCTTGAGAAGACCACCCATGAAGTTCATGTGTTTTCTCGTTGATTTCTGTCTTAGGTGCTGTGCAGATGTGTCTGGAAGCTGTTTAACTGAGAAAATACCATGCAGTGGCAAATGTTCCTGCTGTGTGGGCTGAGCTTGTTGCTTGCTGCTGCCACCAGCCTATTGTGGAGACTTTTCTTACATTACAGCCACGTTGGTCTGAGGTGGGCACATAGCAGAAAGGAGAACCCTCTCACAACCATTCGGGGCAGCCTAGCTATAAAGCCAGTGTGGGCAACACAGAATCACTCAGGGTCAGAATTTGAAGTGGTCTTGGGAGTCTTCTAATCCAACTTCCTCCTTGTATAGATGGAAAACAGAGTTGCAGAGAGCAAAAGTGACCTGTGAAAGGTTAGCTGGCACATCAGTGACATAGTAGAACTGGACCTCAGATCTCCTTTGCCTCAATGGAAAGTGTGTTGGCCATCCAGCCTGCAGACGACATTTCAGGTAAGGAGCAAGCCTCATTTTTAGATAAGGAACGAGGTTATTATCATTTGCTTATCGTTAGAAATTTCCAATTTATTAACCTAGTCTCCTAGGCAAAGAAATGGGTCAAGTACTTGCCCAAGTTTTGCTGGGGGTGGACAGTGATTAGTGCCATGGTCAACCCGCTTTTGCCCATGGTTCGGGGGCTTTGGAGTGGTAGGAGTAAGGGTTGGGAGGGGTAGGATGGGGACCAACAAGAGTCAGCCAGGGCCTGCTGCCCTGGAGAACCTGCTTCATGCCCAGCAGCGTGGGGTTTAGCCCAGCCTGCTTCCCGGACATTCTTCCACCTGTGAGTGGGCACTTGAAGCTCACGACTCTGCGATTTTCTCTTTCTCACTCTCTCACAGAAGCTTGCTAAGCACACATCGCACACTTGAAAAGCCCACATCTGCCATGAAGATGCGGAGAAGCCACCAGAGCGGCAGCTGTGAGCCCTTAGACATGTGTTAGTGCTAATGGCGCAGGGCCAAGTGAAATCCCTGGCTTCAATCATGTGGCTACCCTCTGTAAAAGTTGGCTGTTTGAAAGAATGCAACAGGAAAATCAGAAACGCCTGCACACATTTCCCTGTTGCAGTTGGTACGGAGCCGGAGTTCAATCCGGCTCAAGTCCCAGTCATGTTAGGGAGATCCTTTAATATCACTTGGAAACCCAAACACCTGGTTTTGCCATTTGTGAGCTCTCATGACTCATCGCCATACTCCACTCACCTCTGAGATGAGAGTGGCTTTCCCAGCTGGAGGTTGCCTTTGTGTGGATTGTCAGTTGGCTGCATTTCCAGAAGGGAGTAAAGGGTGCATGGCTTGGGTGTGATCTTGGACATTAGTACAAAAAGTGCAGAACGACACAACCTTGCTCTGGGAAAACTGGCATGTCGTTATCTTGCTTCTGGGAAAATATCATTTCCTGGTCATCCGCTGAGATGAAGCCTGGAGCTGGGGATATATGAAATGTGTTTGAGGCATTCTGCAAACCCTTTGCCAAGGCCGCAGACTGGCTACAAACAGACACTCTGTTCTACTGCAAGTTCTTTGTGAAGAGGAAGGACACTTCGTAGGAAAGGGAGTGAAAGAGGGAAGGTGCTGGGAACTGACAAAATCACATTATTTTTGGAGAACTGTAATATGTTCTGCTTGGACGAGAGGAAGTTGGGCTGTGATAATATGATCGTGGATTCCATGGAATGCTGTGGTTTAGAGGGGCAGGAGATAAAAGACAGAGAAACAACATAGTGGGAAATTGTAGGGCTTTTATTTTATACAAAAGCCTCGTTTTGTCACAAATATGGACTGAATGTGAATAAAAGTATTGTTTCCATGCATCAAAATGGAAACATGCTCACTTGTCTGTGCTCTGTATTATCTGAAAAATAGCAAGTGTGCTTCACCAGAGCCTTTGTCCTGAAAGACTTGCAAAATAATTCTGGAAAAGGTGTGCTGGCAATCCATGGCTGGTTAGCCTGGGAAATAAATAGCCCATTTGATGAAACTACCTGGGAAGCACCTTTGCTGGCGGAACACACATCCATGCCCCATTGCTCTGTCTCCAAGCATGTTTCTTCAATTATTGATCGGGGTGTGCAAGCTATAAGAGTAAAGGAGCCATAGGCCAGACATAATTTATGCAGATTTGCCCAGGTTTACATATTACTTTGTTTTTCAACACAAAAGCAGCCACCATAGCAACCTCAGGATCACAAAATGCTTACGGTACCTCCGAGAGGGAGATCATCCTCTCACTAAGATGTTAAAGCACGCAAATGTTCCGTGACCACGCAGTTCATCTTTGCCTTATGTGAACCACAGAGCTGGATGGCAAAAGTGCCTTTTTCCTTTTCGTGTGATCTTAATGGCCCATTAATGTGCAGTCCGAGTTAAGTGAGCTAGCTAGTAGGTGGATTTTCTCCCATCTGAGGGTTTGATTTTCATTTTCATTTCCTTAATGATTTGAAAAGTTGTTTTCAAAGGTTCCTCGGACAGGGCCCAGCGGCCCTCTGCTGGGCCTGGCTTCCTTTGCTGCTGGAGCGCAGACCCTCTGCAGCAGAACAGAATAAGGCTGCGCAGCAACTCACTGGTAAAGGGGACGGTAATGAGCTCCAGCTGTTGAGTGCAGGCTCCAAGGGACCAAGGGGAGCCCATGTGGCGAGGCCCTGGTTGACTCTGGGAAGCCTGTCTTTTGGTGCCCTTACCTCTCCTGTTTTACGATCCAAACTCAAGCTGGCACCCTTGCTTCTGAACACCCCTAGTGACCTGCAAGTGTCCTTCATGGGCTGGACATGGAATAGTCCTCAATTCATAGGTCTTGGGTATCATTTGAAAAAGCCTCCTGTGATGGAGTGCAAGTCAACTGGAGCACTGAAAAATACGTGAAAAGGTCTGCAGATGGATGTGGTGTAAATAATCCCATCACAGCCCAGTTTCAGACTACCAGAAGCTTAACAAATGGCTCACAAAGCTCCTGAAAACCTAGCAACGGATTCCCCACACTGAACCCCAGGTTATCTCCTTTGCTATCCACAGCCAGTCTCGCAGAGAGGGTGTCCTCAATCCCATTTAAGGGAACCAGAAACAGGCCCAGAGGGCTTAAAGCAGTGATTCTCAAACTTTACAGTGCTTATGAATCACCTGGGGATCTTGTTAAAGGGGGATCCTGTGATTCTGCATTTTTAACAAGCTCCCTTGTGACATATTTTTACAGTTAATTAAAGGTACAGTCAACCTTCTGGAAAAGAAGGAGAGGTGGCTAAAAGATGATCTCTCACAACTGAAACTCATATGTTGCCTGCCTCGTCCAAGCCACGCTCTAACTCTCCAATCATTTCCCCTCCTGGAATGTTCAAGGACCCTCCTAGTAGCCACTAGACAAAACCTATAGGATACAACATAGCACTTTTAGGCAGGAGAGTGTTTTGTTTTTTGTTTTTTTTTTTTCTCTCCCATGCTCACATCCTCAAAGCAGAACTTTGGTGGATTTGGGGCTTTTTCATGACCTAATCCTGACCCTAAAAAGCAATCCCTCTCCTCAAATCTGGTCACTTAGGAATTTGCTCACATTCTGTATTTCTCTCCTCTCTCCTTCATAGAGGAAAGCAAATCTGTTGCCGCATATTGCTAAGGAGCCCCAAATTGATGCTATTCTCCCCGCTACCTGACAATTATAAACTCAGGGTCAAAAGCAGCAACCCAGAAAATAATTACAAACGAGCAAATGTGGGTCCTGTTTTCACTCAAGTTTAACACTTTGTACTGAAGACTAAAGGATTGGAGAGATGACAGAGTGGAGAAACCTGAGCTCAGGGGACTATGTATCTAGGGTGTTGCTGCCTTCTGAGGACAGGTGGCAGTACTCCTTTACTCATGGAGCTTAAAATCCAGCCAAGCAATGCACAGCCATGAGACAGTATATAAGAGAGTATATTTGTAAATGTCCAATTGGGCAGAAAGATTAAGTTTGTGTTTGTTGTACAGAATACCAGGGTGCAATTTCCAAGGGAATGTCTGTTCTTCATTTTCTGTTTTAAGAGTTCTCATTCAATTGTGCAATCAAAAGATTCACATGAATCCAAGATATTTTCTAGTTAATGGAATGCACGAGCAAAGGATTCTTTTCTCTTCCTTGGGAGATTGTCTCACAATCAAAACCATCTTTCTAGTAAAAAGATTTTATCCTGCTATTCAGCTCCAATTCTTTTTTCATTTTCTTCACTTGAGTCTAGGGAAACCAAGTGATTCATGATGATCCATTCATTCGCTGCCAAAATTTATGTTTGCTGTTATAGAGACATAGCCTTAACTGCGTCTCTCTTCTTTGCTTTATTACCCTAACTAATCCCATCCTGTGTCTGGTACAGTGATATCTTTGTGTTTAGAAGCCAAGAGAATGTAAGGCCTCCTACCTTAAACTTTCTCTACTTATAGAAACCCTCTTCATCCTCTAGGCCAGTGATTTTCAACCAGTGTGCCATGAGAAGCTTTTAGCCTTGCAAAATTTTAGTATTGCAAATTTTTTTTTTCCAAAAAAATTTTAAAGATCATTCATTAAATTATTTTTGAAAGAAGTTCAAAGCACAGTAAGTATGTTCTTTTTTTACTCTTTTTTTTTTGATCAACATAATTTAAGTGTGTCATGGAAGTTTTAACTATAGGTTCAAGTGTGCTGTGAGATTTAAAAAGGTAGAAAAACAGTGGTGTAGGCCCAGTTGGAAATGCCACATTATCTGGGAAGTCTTCTTCAATGCCCATGTTCAGTTGGAAGTTACCGTATTTTCCTCTGGGTTTGCAACCTTGTGATCCCCTTCTCAATGGAAGCACATATCTGACTCTGCTTTCCATCAGAGATAATTATTTCAGTGTCTTTTCCCCTTCCGACCTCTACTACAGCTAGACTGTAAGGTTTTAAGACTGTAGAGTAATTACTAATTATGATTATCAATTACTAAACAGCTACTAAATACCAGGCATTTTACAAGACAGTGTTTAAAATAACTCTCTGTCAGAGGTACCATCATCTCATTTCATGGAGGCTCAGAGATATCGGCAACTTAACTGGGAACTGTCAACGAGCAATACTTTGAACCTGACTCCAAAGCCCACACTCCTTCCATCCAATCCCCCAGCCATATGCTGCACTGGAGGGCAGGGGCTAAGGCATCCAGACAGAGTATTTGCTCAGTCTGTTATAGAATCAACACGTACTGGAAGTGGTATGCATTACTCTGCTCATGGTATCAAGAATGAGGTGCTAGGAAAGGACCTGCCTCCAGGCCATTGCCGCTCCTCATATGTCCTCCTGGGATGTAACTCTCACCTCCTTTCCTTTAAACCAGCAGTTCTCAACCTGTGGGTCATGAACCCTTTGGTGGGGGTCACACGACCCTTTCACGGGGGTTGCCTAAGACCATCCTGCATTTCAGATATTTACATTACAATTCATAACAGTAGCAACATTACAGTTATGAAGTAGCAATGAAAATAATTTTATGGTTGGGGTCACCACAACATGAGGAACTGTATTAAAAGGTCTCGGCATTAGAAAGGTTGGGAGAACCACTGCTTTAAACCCTGTATAATATGATATGTTGCCACTTGTCTGTTCCTTCCCTTTTGCTCAGCTAGCTGAATTTATAAATGAACACACTTTCATGTTACTATGTTAACGGATGCTGCTGATAGGTTTTTTCCCTTCATTCATTCAACATTTACATAAGAAATATTTAAATGTACAGGACCAGGCACATAGGAGGAATTTTACAAATATCCATTGAATAAATGTGCTAGAAGTATTGAATGTAGTTAGTTGTTTGTGGTACTAGTGATAGGAAAATAGGCACGGTTAGGTTAGAGCTAATTTCTAACAAACACATCCAGGTACCAAGGACTGTGCTAAACCAGGGACACTAAGACTGGCATAATGCCTATCATCACGGGGTCTCTTACAGGTGACACAGTTGCATTTCACACTGGGATCTACTTAAAGTCCTAATTTGAGAAAACTGAAAGAGACATTGTGGGTCAGGGATTGTGAGAGTAGTAGAATTACCATCCAGGGTTTCCTGCTACTGAAATTCATTATGAAGAACTGATTGTAGACTTTAAGTCCCTGTAAGGGCTTTACATTACCTTTTCTGTCCAGTTATTCTCAATTTGGGAAGGAGATGGAGACATACCATACTAAGGGCTTATGGCATCATTTGTAGTAGGTGCTTTTATCATTTAAAAAATAAAGTAACTACCAAATGGGAACATTGTCACCATAAAAAGGTTCTAATAATACTTTATTACCTTCATGCTCTGTCTCAAACCCATTCTGCAGAAATAATCACAGTAACAGATGATTGTATCTCCTTCCAGATATTTTCTCTGTACTTACAAAATCATATGTACACATACACTTACACAGTACAATTTTTAATATAAAATTGATATTTTCTATATATTCTTCAGTGAAGAGCTTTTTTCATCTAAAGCAAATATCTTGGATAAATTTCTATGCTGCTACATATAGAGCTACATATAGATCTCTCTTATTTTTTTCCAATAAAACAAATCTATCCCACTTAAAATGCTGTATGTTATTTCATTGTATGGATGTACCACAGTTTATTTCACCATTCTATACTGATGGATATTTAGGTTATTTCCAGTTTGTTTACTCTTATAAACAATGTTGCAGTGAACATCCTAGGCTATTCCTTTTATGCACATGTATGTCTATATTTTCCTAGGGTAACTATGTAGACGTTCAATTCTTGGTGCACAGGATATGCATATTTATTTATTTATTTTTTCTTTTGAGACAGAGTCTCACTCTATCACCCTTGGTAGAGTGTCATGGCTTCATAGCTCACAGCAACCTCAAACTCTTGGGCTCAAGTGATACCTTTGCCTCAGCCTCCCAAGTAGCTGGGACTACGGGCACCTCACAACACCTGTCTATTTATTTTTAGAGATGGGAACTTTGTCTTGCTCAGGTTGGTCTCAAACTCATGAGCTCAGGCAATCCACCTGCTTTGGCCTCCCAGAGTGCTAGGATTACAGGCGTGAACCACTGTGCCTGGCCTAGGATATGCATATTTAAACTATTGCCAGGTTTTCCTCTAAAGGAGCTGAATAAATCTTTGCAATACTTTATTTAAATTTTAGTTGTTTAAATCCTCTGGAATTTATTTTGCATATGATATGAGATAGCGACATATTTTATTTTCTTGAATGAATAGCCAATTACACCTGTATAATTTTCTGAAAAGGCCATTTTCTCCTAGTGATTTTAAGCACTTCCTTTACCATGTACTAACATTTTAAGGCATACGTGGGTCCATTTTTTGACTCTATTCTGTTCCATGGACAGGGCTTTATCAAACTACCCATTACTACAGCCATTGAATAAAGTGTCAACACAAATACTATTGATTTTTATTTTTTCATTTTATTTTATTTTTTTTGTGAGACAGAGCCTCAAGCTGTCACCCTGGATAGAGTGCTGTGGCATCACAGCTCACAGCAACCACCAATTCCTGGGCTCA
>CAUYRH010066300.1:0-18608 GCA_963574655.1 Perodicticus potto | reverse complement strand
CAGTTTTGACCAAAGTACATTACTTAAACATTAATTTTTTAATTCAACCTGTCAATATGTTGTTTAAGATATTGCATCCTCATTTATCAGTGAAACATGTTTGTAATTTCCCTTAATAACAATATATTTTCTCCAATTTCAATATCAGGTGTATCCAGATCAAGTAGAATGATACTGAAATATTTCTTCTTTTTTTATTGTTTATAAGATTTCTGGAATTGCTTGTTTTGTAAAATCATTATGGTCTATGAGTTTATGATAGTTTGAACTTTGTTATTTAATTTAATTCATTGCTTAATTACCGTTTTTCTATCAATGATTATACTGTGGTTAATATGTTATCATAGCAGTATTCCCAGATAGTTTTTTGTCTGTTGGGAGGTTGGGCTTTGGGGGGGCAGAGTTAATACTTTGCATGAAATATCTTATTTTATAACAGTGAAATTTCTTTCTCTGTTGTCTTGTGAGTTTTTTTTTTTTGAGGTGAAATTTAAGTTTTTGTGTGAGTAGTACTATTATACTTATCTTGAGTGTCTTGCTTGTACTGTAACACATCATACCTTTGTTTAATTCTTAATAAACTGTTCACTTGTTTAAACAAATGTAAATATGAGTTGCAATATTGGCCTTATTCATTAGCTTTTTATTCTCTATACTTTAGTTTCCTCAACCTTAACATGGAAATGATAATTTTATCTTTTCCCAACAGTTATTGTTAAATTTGAAAAGAGTTAATACATAAAAAACACTTAAAAGTTATCATAATAAAATAATCTAATAAACTGTTAAGTATATTACTGTACTTATAACACTGCATGATGCTAAAAGTGTGATTAGTGTAATATATAGTGATAATAGATTTTTGAAGCATGAATTAACAAATTAATCTATCAGTAAATCCTCAAGAAATCTATCACTTAGAATTTTCTTAGCTGTTTTTAATATGAAAGAGTACTTTCAAAATTATTATCAAAAGAGAGAATATAATATTTGATGACTCGGTATCTCTCTAAACATCAATGATTATGTTTACCTGAATTTTCATGCAACATTTTCAGAATACCACTTTCATATGATGGCTGACTTCTTCACTCAGTGATGCAAGGTGGCTACATTTGCTTGTTGGTTTATTTTACAGATTGCCATTATATTAAATGTTCTCTCTACCTTTTATTACGTAAGCAAAGGATTCTGAAGTCGCATTATCTTAATTCTTGTTAAAGAATATACTAAAAAGACAGAGGTTTTGTGAGTTATCTTTCTCTTAATTACATAATCTGTACCTAGTAGAAAGAATTTTTAACAGTCATACAGAAGACTCACTACATCACAGTTACAGTTTTGTTACAGAAAGATATATGTTTGCTGCAATAGTTGTCTATTACTATACACAGTTCAGACAAATGAGGGAAAAATAAGTCCAACAAATACTTTCCAAGCTAAAAAAATAATTAATTTTAAGCAATCCTCTACTGAAAATCCTATTCTTGTCAGAATCTAAATAAGTAATTGGATTTGGAAGAGTCTAAAAGAATTCTGGCTTGGATATTTTGTTTGCATAATGGTATCAACAAGGAGAAACACAGAGAGAGAAAAAGAATAAATGTCTAACTGCATCGGAAATCAGATATTTTGCCTAAGAATAAAATTATTACCCTGAGAGATCATAAAAATATTTCATAATGTGACAGAAAATGAGAAAATATACCCATTGTTTTCACTAGAGGGAAAAGATTCATCGCATCTGGAAATCAATGCTGTTCCAGCATTGCTTCATCACACACCAATCACACAGTTCCTTGGTATAAACAAAGATAGTAACAATAAAAAATTAAATCAGATGTAATATTAGTTTGGTATACATTAATTTATATACCCACATGGTATACATTCTATGTAAAAAATGCACATCTTTATATAAAGGATGTCAGTCAGTACTCCTACAAGAGACCTCAGGAGCAGAAAGACTGTGACTACTACAATTAGAATATTGCTGTGTCTGATGGTAAATACAATCTTACCTTTATAAGTAACTTCCAAACTGTGTCATGACCAGTTCTACAGTGTACATAGCAAGAAATACATGGGCATTTACTACATGTGTATAAGTAATATACAATGTATATAAATCTCTGTGTGAATATCTATGCATATACATATATACACACATATATACATACATTAACATGAGTTAATATTGATGCCTTGAACTCATAAGCATTACTATTTCAAAAGTAATCGATTGCAGTTCTAGTAGGGATCATTATCCCTTTTTTTGTCTATACCCTCCTATCCCAATAAATAAGTCTCTACCATCCACCATAGATTAACCTCAGTGCCAAAATCTAGCATACATACAGAGGGGTTTCATAAGTGTTAACCCTCATCTCCACTGGACACATATTATTATTTTTTTCTTTTTTATTAAATCATAGGCGTGTACATTAATGCAATCAAGGGGGAAAATGTGCTGGTTTCATATACAATCTGAACTATTTTCATCAAACTGGTTAACATAGCCTCCATGGCATTTTCTTAGTTATTGTGTTAAGACATTTATATTCTGCATTTAGAAAGTTTCAGCTGTACCCTTCTAAGATGCACCATAGGTGTAATCCCACCAATTATCCTCCCTCCGTCCATCCTCCTCCGATCCCTCCCCTCCCTTGCCCCTTGCCCCATATTATTGTGCTATAATTGGGTTATAGCCTTCATATGAAAGCTATAGATTAGTTCCACAGTAGGGCTCAGTACATTGGATACTTTTTCTTCCATTCTTGAGATACTTTGCTAAGAAGTATTCTTCTTATGTTCCAGCTCTATCTATGTAAAAATGAAAGAGGTAAAGTCTACATCTTTCTTTAAGGCTGCATAGTATTCTTTTGGCTCAGAACTCAACTCTGTTGAGACAGGGTCTGATTCATCAGTTTGAGTATCCCATTGTCCTTTTAAGCTACCGAGATTGTGGGGATAGTTGTTTGCACATCGTTACCCAAACCGCCCTGACAGGTGTGCCCACCTTCCCCATTCACACTTGCCATCCCCAGACAGCTGACTCACGTGTGGTGGCCTTGGCTCTGATAATTGTCGTGGGTCCATGTGACCAGAATGATGGCAGCTTCAAGAACTTCAGGAAGTTCTTCAAGTCTCTTTTCTCCTTGGAATCTCTATAGGCCACCTGAAACAGCAGCTCATATTCCTGGACTGGGCCTAAAGAGAGAGACGTAGTCAGAAGCCTTCTTTCTGGGCGGGGTTGGGGGGAAACTCCGCTAAGGAAGTGACTAGGGAACAGTCCTCAGATTCAGCCTGGAGCACACGGACTGTACCCAGCTGCTGTTTCTCAGCTTTGCTCATCCAGATGTTAACTAAAAACAAACATCTGGAGTAAACCTGAACAGATGGTTCCCACGTAGACCAAATATTCCTGTATCCTCTCCCTTCTGCCAGGCCAGCTGCTGAGATCTCTGCCCCATCCCAGAACCCCCTCTTGATTTCACACACTTCCTCAGGACACCTCCAGCTCCAAGTTTCAGGGTCAAGAATGAGGGAAGGAGAGGTGAGGCAATTCTAGTCATGCAAATTCCCCCTTTCCTAGCCCTGGTCTCCCTGAAGTATCTCCAAAAGAAAATCCTCAACCCCACCTTTGCAAAGAGCCTTTCCTTCTTCTATTAAAAAATGTCCCACTGCTGAGCCGTTTGGGTATTTAAGTGAAATGCAAAAGCAAACCAAAATGAAGCCTGCACTCGAGGCTTAGCGCACCCTCGCCCCAGCTCATCTGGTCTCGGCAGCACCCTTTCCTCCTCAAGGAGAGCCCGTGGGATGGGTTTTGACAGGGAGAGAAGATCAATCCCATGAGTCTTCTCCAACCCAAAATTTCTTTAAAACTTGGTGCAATGTTCCCGGGGGCTTGAGATCGTCCAGTGCTTATCTACAGAGGACACTACATCTCACACCAGAGCATCTCAGCCCCGTCTCGCTCTCCCCATCTCCTTACAGGTGGACGCCTCTGCCGCAGGCTGTGAAAGTCCCTGAAGGTGGGAGCTGAGGCAGTTCTCACTCCTGCACCCGTGCAGGCGACAGGCGGGGAGCAAGGAACAGGCTGACCCTGCTCATGTCGTTAGGGCTTAATGGCACTAGTTCTAGAGCCAAATTGACTGGGTTTGAACTCTGGCTCCTGCCCCTGCCTTTGTTTCACTATCTGTCGAATAAAGATGGCTATTGTCCCTAACTCAGAGGGTCAGTGTGAGGACTTCATTCATCTAATGTATGAAAGTAGTACCCGGCACCTAGGAACAGCCCAACAGATACTTGGTATGTTGTGTCATTTTTACTGTCAGGAAAAATCAATTCATGGAATTGCATGTTGAAATTTTGATTTCATTTCCTCCACTGCAGCCTCGCATACAGGAGATGCTATGGTACTATTAGCACACACTGTTGCGTGGGAAATTTATTGCAGAGGAGAAAACCTTTTGCGGACCCAGGAACTTAATGACTCTCTGTATGTTTCACAGTTGCTGTGAGGAAATACAGTCGGCACTGGAAACATCATACCCCCAATCTCAGGACGCACCTCATTTCTAGACTGAGAACTGTGCCCATTAATTATATTTTCAGGCTCAAGGCATGGGGAAAAAGGAAGTATATGGACTGCTACTTACCAGGTACAATGCAGGGTACTACGGCTCTATAATATATAATCCTCAAAAGTATCTTGCTTTTAGGACTAATTGTTATTCTCATTTTGGGCATTTGATAAGGGGTTGAAGATCATACAATCAGTCAGAGGCTCACATATGGTTTGGACCCTGGTGTCTGACACCAAGGCCCACTGCACCACTCTGTCTAACACAGGCTCACCTGGATGCTCTGTCTTATGTACAAGGAGTTCTCTTTTTGTTTTGATGCCACCATTTCTCTGTTAAAAAGAAAAAATAATAATTACGGTGAGACTTTGGAGAGCTGTACTTTATAAAGCCTTGTTTGGTTTCCCAGATGAATTAAAATCCGGGATCTAAAAATCCAAGCCAGGGGTGGTGGAGAGGTGACCAGGAGAGGCTTCACTGAGGCAAATTTTGAGCAAAAACCTGAAGGGAGTTAGGAGGTGATGATCCCCAAAGGAACAGCTTTCCAGGCAGAGGAAAAGGCCCACAGGTCAGAATATGCTTGGCTTCAAAGGCAGAGCAGGGACCCCAGAGTAGCTGTGAGCAGTGGAGGAGAGGAACGGGGCCAGAGACGCCCTGGGAAGGCCACAGGCAATGCAGGCCTTGACAGGTCATGGAAAGGATTTTCCTTTTTACTTGCATGAGATGGGAAACCACTGGATAGTTCTGAACAGAGGTACGTCACGCTGTGTGCAGCCCTGAGGCCATGTTGGGAGTAGACAGGCGCAGAAGCAATGGGAGAGCATTTCAGGCTTTGCTGAAATAATACAGGTGAGCGACGATGAAGGCGGCTATCAAGGAGGCAGGCATGGAAGTAGGGAGAAAATTTGAAATCTATTATGTTCAAAGATGTCTATTTAAAATAGATACATTTTGAAGACAAAACTAAAAAAAAAAAATAAGGCAAATGGTTGCGATATGGAATGTGAGAAGAGTCGAGCATGGCACTAGTTTTTTTGCCTGCGTAGCTGGTGAGGTGGTGGCAGCCCTTGCTGAGATGGGAAAGGAGTAGGTTTGGTGAGAAAAAATTGTGAGTTTGATTTTGGACATAGGAAGTTGAGGGGCCCATTGGATACCTCAATGGAGAAAACAGGTAGGCCATGGACACGTGGGTGTGGAGTGCAAGGGAGCGGTCTGACATGGAGATTTACATGTGGGGCGGTCAATGATCCTGAGTGAGGACATCAAGAGAGCACCAACAGGGAAGGAAGGGCTCAGGGCTGGCGCCGAGCAATCCGTATGACGTTTCTGCACCCAGGAAGACATGGTAGGGACTGTGTTGAGCTAGAAAAGATCTCTCTCTCGGAGATCTCCAAGAGAGCTGAAGATCCTCGCCAGTTTCCAGTTTGGTCATCTCAGCTCTAAAGAGATGAAATGACTTACTTATCCAAGGCCACACCGTGTAAGAACGTGGGTAATGTTGACACAAGTACCCAGGACTCCCGATTCCAAGTCCATTAAATTATGTAGTGGCAGTCACCTAAAGAGTGACAGATTGTAAAAGCCAGAAGGAGAGCTCAAAGATGGTTGGGAAGGAAACTGGCATGTGTGCCAACTCACCCCCAGGAGGGCGTCGTGGGCCCCGGTGACGGTGAAGAAAGAGATGAAGCACAACACTCCAGCTCTCATCTTCCCACAACCCCGGAGGAGCGGCCAGGGGCATAGTCTGCGACGGGACACACGGTGACCAGACAAAGCTGAGGCACAAAAACAGGCAATTCAGGACAGCACGTAAAAATGCTCACAGAGGTAGAGCCTGACTGAGCGGTTCAAACCCCTGATTGTGTGATTATTTTTCCACTTCGTGGAGCCTGTGACACCATTACTTTTGCTTCCATCACAGAAGCAGTAAATTTCCCTCTTGACAAACCTACTAGAAACTGCTCTAGAGCTCTCTTCTAGGCGATAACATTGGATTAAATACAGAATTTTTAAAAATCATGACTGGCTTAATATTGCAACCAGGGGAATATATTTCCTTCTTTTATATTTCCTTTTCACCTCAGGCAACACAAACGTTGATCTAACAAAGGAACCTTAGTTATAACCGTAGTAACATCAGGATAGATTCTGAGTGTTTAAGCATGAAAATAATAATGAATCAATCCAGCAAAGTTCCTTCTTTACAGTTGAAGCAATCAGCAGCAAACTGTCCTTAGTTTATGATGATTTTCAAATAATTTGCATAAAACTGAGTGCATAGAAATGGTCATAAAATGAATCATTTATACCCAAGTAATTTGATGTCAAAGAAAAATCACAGTAAGTCAAAATTGCTCTGTCCAAGGCAGGAGTCACCAGCCAATTCCCCAGTCATCCTGGCTACAGTCCCCACACACGGCGAGTGGCTACCACCTTGCTAAACATTTGATTCCACAGCATTGATCGAACCTAAAGGAATATCTCCCAATGATTTCTCAACCTTCCTTTTACATCACCACAGGAAAAGACGAAAATTATGACTCCCCAATTCGTGGGAGTAACCATCCTTTATTAACAGGGTAAAGAACACAGTGCCGGGCTCTCCCTCCAGCCCTTACCTTCCTTCCTGGGAGTGCTGTGAGCCTCACACAAAAGCTGCTGCCCCACCAGCTGCCTCACATCCTGCCTGCTGATCTAAAAAGAGAGGGGGCATTAGAGACAGGGCAAGGGGGACCATAGCCATGGCCTGTTTCTGCAGAGACCTTCTCTAGGGCTTTCCAGGGAAGCATGAAAAGTAGGCAATGTAATGCATGCGGCTTTTGAATTCATCTTTTCCTCTTGGGTAGACACTGCTCTCGTGCCTCACTTCTGTTTGCCAAAAACTCCTCAATCTACCGTTGTAAGCGTCTTTAGGCACCAGCCCAGGCTTCAGATCATTCTTCAGGGTCTTGCTTCCCAACGCTTATCTGCCCTGAGGCCTGTTCCCTCTGGCCTGTTGTGCTTTCTGCTTCCCAAAAGTGATGGATATTTGCCTTTAGAACAGTGTCTTACAATTTATTTTTTGATGGGGTTTGACAGAAAGAAACATACGTTATATAAGATGAATACATGTGCACATATAAATTTCATTACACATGTATGTGTGTACACATACACAGATACATGCATAACATGACTGAGCTGGTTTGTGAAGCAGAACTTAATTCCTGCCTGAGATGGGTCCTTGATATTTTCTACTTGGTTTTATGTCATTTCATTTTTATTAGCGAATCCTAAATTGATTTTATAAAATCCTTATCAAGCACAGCCACATTGCAGAGGGAGCTCGTGTTCTTTCCAGCCTCCCCTTTCTATTTTTTCTCCACTTCCAGGGAAGATTTTTAAAATTTGAATTCCTGGGAACTGTTAAGGCCTCAGTATACGGCGCTGGAACTTTCAAATGGGATGACAGTCTTGGTGCTCATGGGTGATCTGTGCTCTTTGTGCCAGAGCCTGCTTCCACTTGGGAGGCATGGTCCTCACAGGGGCCTATCTGTCTCTGTCTGTCTCTGTCTGTCCGTCTCTCTCTCTCTCTCTCTCTCTCACACACACACACACACACACCCTCTCTAACTCTAAGGAGTCTTCATTCTCCTACATGTAGTTCAGGCCTGAGGCTGCAAACCCAGCTCAAAAAGGCCTATTGCCAGCGCTGGACATTGTGCTGAAGCCCCTCTCACAGTCTCCGCCCCTTTACTTCCTCTTCCTCCCACAGCGGATGCATCTTCCCGGCTGCCTCCTGGGATCTGCTAGAAGTGGTCATAGATTCTAACTCACAATCAGGGTTTCAGACAGTGATTGGGAACCACAGGTCTGTAAGCTAATCCTGAGTAGACAGACTATAAAGAAAGGGGAGGGAGAAGGAGGAAGAAGAGGGGAAAGGGAGGAAGAGGAAAAAAAAAAGAAAACATTGAGAAAATCATCAGAAAATACACGTGTCCCTATCTCATCCTAAACTTAGTAAATCTTAGACAAGCCTTGATTTGTCTAGTAAGGCTTAGACAAGTCAGGCTTAGCCATGTGTATTTTTAAAGCACCATAAGCAATGCCCACATTCAGGCAGGTTTGAGAGCTGCTATTCTAGACTGTTTCTAGATAGGAAAAAAGAATTTTGCACCCAGCTTAGTTCTGCAATGGAAGTTCTGCATTGGGTTTTAAACCCACAGTTTGAACTAATCCAAATGTTTTCTTTGATTCCTTGATGTGCATAGCTTCCTCTGGGATAAGGTTAAAAGATTTAGCAAATAAAAATACAAAAAACCCAAAGAAATTTGAGTTTCAAATAATCAATGAATGATTTGTTAGTATAAATATGTTTCATGCAATATTTGGGACATTATTTGCTGTCCGAAATTATTTGTTGTTTATCTGACATTGAAATTTAACTGGACATCCTATATTTGACAACTATGCAAAGATGGGAAAATGGTATCTCGAGGATCATAAGACAAAACAAATTACATAGCTGGACTGCCCAGGGTTTGAGTTCCAGATTTGAAATTTATTAACTAGATACCCTTTGGCCTTTTCTTAGCTTTCTATATTTTAATTTACTCATCTATAAGGTGGGAAAAATGTTATCTAACTCATTGGTGTGCAGTAATTAGATGTGTTGTACAAACAAGTTAGGTACCCAAATCAATACCTACTATTTCAATGACCACCACCAGTTTTTATAGTTACTTGTTGGATTATGTCAGAATTTGACTTCAATTCTTAGTCAGGTTAACTTAGTAAAAAAGGGGCTCCTTGGTTGATGGCCACCACTGTATAGATGGCAGGATCTTAGCCTTAAGAAAATAAAAGTATGTTTTTCCAATAATTGAATTATCCGACCCAAAGGAGGGTCCTGGCACTAAGAATGTCAGAAAATGCTTTGTGTATGTGCAGGTTGGTCACAAATCCGACTGCACTTTGCCTTTAGAAAACGTAAACCCTATGGTATTTTCGTCACTTCCTTTCCATGCCGGAACAGTCCTGCTTATTAAAACAATTCTCAGAATCCCTGTGTCCCAGCCACAGACAAGGAGCTATTGTTGTCATTAGAGTACAGCATGTTTGCATCACACCTTGCAGCTGGCGGCCAGGGATGCCTGCCCCACGGCCGTGTTGGCACTAGCTTCCCTGGGAAGGGCTGGCAGTGGTGGGGCTCCGCCTCCTCACTTCCTTGAATTCATTCAAGTGAATTCACTTCTGATAATCCCTGCCCTTCGGTGTACAGGGGACAATCATTAGAACTTGCTATTATGCTTCTGGAGACCGCTGGCCATCCTCTTCCTGTCCTTTCGGTTTTATATTTATGAACTCCAAGCATCATTTATTTATGTCAACAGCTGTCTCCTTATCAACAGTGCTGCTTGGTTGCAACTACTCACACCTACGCTGAGCAGTATTTTAGCAACAATCTAATCTTAGGCACAGTGGAACCCTGGGCTGCTAACAATAACCAATTCCATATTTGGAAGAATGTTTGGAGGCTTAGTAGATTTCATGAGCTAGACAAACTTCTTCTGGGAGGACAATAATTAAAAGTTACTTGAAATCTGAGTGTGTATATATATATATGTGTGTGTGTGTGTGCACAGTAAAATTATAAATACCTGTTCTATCCTTTAATAGGTTTTTAGTAGACTTATGTTTATAAAAATGGCAGGAAGAGACCTGAATGGGTCAGGCTAACCTCAGATTTGTCCCTTTTCTGTGAAGACTAATGAAAGTTAAAACTTTTTCAACTCGATTTCCTCCCCTACAGAGTAAAGGGGAAAATAAGGTGAGCTCAGATTACCCACATTTGGATTTTATTTTTAAATGCCCATTTCCCCCTTTCAATTTATACATTATTATTTAATTGTTCTTTCATTACCGTCTGCCAGTCACCAAACCTGGTCTAGAAAGAATGAACATTTTTACTCATCTTTATTCTTTTCTTTATCCTTAAACTGGTGGTTAAATTCTTGAACATCTTTAGAGATGGGCTGAGAGAATTTAAGAATAAGACTAAGAATTTAGCCCTTGGATCAAGAACACAGGTGTAATTTTTAAGAACTCTAGAATTACCAGTTCAAGTTGGGGGGGTGAAACTGGGGAAGGAGTAAAAAGGACAGGTGTGCTCACAGGTAACGGGGACATTGTTCGGGTAAATGGCACACCTTTGGGGTGTGGGACACATCTACAAGAGGGACTCTACCTAACAAATGCAAATACTGTAACCTACTTGTTTATACCCTCACGTTAACCTGAAATTAAAAAAAAAAAAAACAGCATTCTAGAATTGTAAGTCTGAAAGGGACAAAAAAAATTACTTCACTTCATTACCCCTCCCCTGGGACATTTCGCCAATCTGCTAACTTTTGGAGCTTCTCGTCCTGTGTGGAACTACAACTACTTTGTTCAACTGCTGTACAAGGTGTCTCAAAAGTCACCCATGATGTCCCCAGATGTAGTGAAAATGGGAAATTGTAGCTACATATACCTCATTAACCAAATATGCATCACAAAATTATACAAAAATATTTACAAAATATTCACTATGTGTTGGCCACCTCTTTGTAAAATTTTTTGATGCATGTTTTGTGAATAAAGGTACGCTCAGCTACAACTTCCCATTTTTCTTGTGTTTGCCCATTTCATGGGAGACATTTGGGATATACTGTGATACACTGTATACTAAGGGTCTCCAATTTCCCAGACAGTATACCAAGTCCTGGCGGGTGACAGTATAGACATGGTGGTTCCACACAGGACGAGAAGCTCCAAAAGCCAACAAACTTCTTTGCAAACAACTGCTGGGTTGCTGAGAGTCTCTGTTCCAGGATCCCCATTTAAACTCTCCTGTCATTCATTGAGTGGACATGCCTTTAAAATTTAGTAGTGACCCTCCTTCCTAGTCTAATTCTTTTCCAACCCTAAAGTGAGATGTGTTATTTACATGTCTGTGTGTTTTTCTGCTCATTAGAATTTCAGCCCAAGAGTATTTCTCCTGTAACTGGTGTTGTCAGCCTGGTGCATCTATCTGCTCCTTCTTAACAAAGTTTTGGTTTTTCTATTGAGTCTGCGCTTTGTATCCTAGAAGAGCTGCGTTCAGGATGATACGCTGTCTCAGCTCATCACGTCTTCCGGTGTCCCAGTAGAGTTCATTTCCCACAGAAGATCAGCCCAGCTCAGTTGAGTTGTAAGAGGCCTAGCTGCAAGCAGGTTGGCTCTACACCAAACCCCTGATAACTGAAGTTCTCTCCGGTCACTTCGGGTCCAGGATGGTGGGAGTTACCACTAAGCCATTAAAGGATTATTAACAGCATTCCAGAGAAGGTGCCCAATAATCCATTCAGTCAAACCTTTAGCTTAGAGACAGGGACCCAGCCTTCCTGGAATTCCCAGGCTTACTTTTCAGCCCTCTGTCTTTGCTTCGTTAGAGTAGATAAAGCACAGAAAATTTGAATTTCCTTGTGGGGTGTTTGCTTTAAAGAAAAGTACCTGAACCCAGGGAGGGGATGGTTAACTCATATGAGGAAACAAGGATAATTTTTTCTAATTTATGAAATAGTTTTATACCTACTAATAATATACTAACTAATTTACAAAATAATTTTGTACAAATACTGTATATACCCTCACGTTAACCCAAAATTTAAAAAGTAAGTATATTATTATGCTTACTAATACTAATTTACAAAATAGTTTTATTCAGTTACAAATACTGTAACCTACTCGTTTATAAACTCATATTAACCCAAAAATTAAAAAAAATGATAATTCTAGAATTATAAGTCTGAAAGGGACAAAAAAAATTACTTAACTTTGTTACCCCTCCCCTGGGACACTTCACCAATCTGAAAACTTTTGTTTGTTCAACTGCTGTACAGACTGTCTCAAAAGTCACCCAGATTTGATGATTTGGACGATTGTATAAATTAAATGGGATTGTATAAATTTGGGGGATTGTATAAATTAAATTCTATTTCACACTTGCAGACAATCAAAAAGGTAAACGTAAATTTTAAATAAAAAGAATGCGTCAACTATTTTCCTAAATTTCTCTCCCAAAGAACCCAGTATTTCCCTGAGACTACAAGATAGTACATTTTTGTTTCCTGGAGTATGATTTTAACAAGATCGTGATCGTTAATTTGATCTCCATTGAGTTTCTTACGAAGGAGCTCTCTTTGTGCAGAAAAAAGAAAGGTATATGTTTGGAAGCTGTCTTGTTACTAACGGGAATGTCTCCAATGTTTAAGGAGGCTCAAATGTCTAAGGATGAAAACACAATCCCTCAGGCCTGCTGGGAAAATTCCATAGAACAGGCCCTGTGGGACCTGTAGATATGAATGGTGCGATTAAAGATGTTACAAACCTTACTTAGGTGATCCATTTTTAAATGAGAATAAAACAACTTCTGACTTATATCTGGCTTCTCATTCAACACTCATATTGATAAATCTTCATTGTTTCTAATATACCAGAAACCTTAACTCTTCACATTTCCCTCTATGTACATATCAGAATTATCATCATCATTTCTCAATCGTATTTCCCAGGTGATTCTTCTAGAAATAGAACCAGTTGACTGGCATTCCACTTAGCCTGAAAATGTCATGTGAATCCATACTTACAAACCTCCAAGGCTCACACTGAACAGAATGAAGAGCAAACTCGTGAACATAGCATTTTGACCTGACACAATCTGCCCTAAAGCTTCCCTTCTGTTAAACTCCCTCTCAGGTATCCTATTCCAGGGAAAGCAGGAGTTTTCTAGGTTAAAAGTGCTGCTTCACAAAGTTTATACACTTTGCGTTTCGATAGACACGGCCACCTTAGCCTCCTACTTTGTACCCATTTCTATTCCTGGTAAGGAGCAGAAATGCCTCTTTCATTACACTATATGCAATATCTTTTTAATGTCGGCAAACTAAAAGCCAAGATTATTTTATTGTTTTAATTTTCATGGGTTTGACTATTAGTAAGATCAGGCATTGTTTAGATATTTATTGGCCATTTTTTCCTGGTTTGACTAAGGCATTCTTCTAAGTTTTTTTTTTTTTTAATTGGGGTATTCTTTTTTAAAAAATAAAACTGCTTTTCTGTAGCATAGGCATTGGCTCTTTATCACTTGTTGTATCAATAACTGCTCATGGCTTGTCTCTTTCATCTTTCAACCTTTTATGTTTTCTTTCTTCTGTACAAAAGATAAAAATGTTCATGAGATCACATCTGTCAGTTTTTTCCACTGAAGATTTTAAATCCGGGGTCATGCTAAAAATGTTTTTCTGTAAAAATATTGTAAAAACATTCTCCTGTATTTCATTCCAACACTTTTTTAGTTTTTCAAATTATTTTTAACACATTTAAATCTTTTATCCTCCTGGAGTTAATTTAGGTTTGGGGATTCACTTTCATTTCCTCCAAATGAATAGCCATTTGTGCCAACTACATTTCTTGACTAAACCAATTTTTTATCAAGACCACCTTGATAATTCTGTACCAATTCTAAAGCCTACATTTTACATATAATAAAATTCTGACTTAAATATATATTTTTTAATTCTACTGCTATCTATGTTTTTTCTTTTACTAAATAACCTGCTTCATTAATATCTTGGTCAATAACATAGAAAAGTGTTATACGCCTAAGAAATATATCATTAAGTGCCTTATCAGAAATAATTAGCCTGACTCTCTAAGAGACCAAACATAGGGAAGTCTCCAAGCAGAGGAAGGCTGAAAGGCAAACACACTAATGAAAGGTTTCATGGAAAATATAATCCGCTTAATACAAACTGTCTTTACTAAAAGCATTGCAGGTGTGAATCTGTTTCATTACGACAAGATGTCTTAACACCACAAATGTATAATAAATATGAATATCTGTTTATCCCTAAACATGAAAAGAACCTTTAATCATGAGGCTTTAAAATGTTATCTTATGAGAAAGAAGCAAATAACAAGGAAATTTGTTAAAGGCTTTGTTTAAAACAACACAAAACAAAAAAGATTTCCAAGATTTGAGGACCTCCAGAGATTAAAAATTGATATTTGCCTGGAGGACCTAGAGATATTATGAGGGCCTTATTCGTGTAGTCCTCTATCAATATGACAAAATTATATTTTGCAGTTTTAGCAAACCTCATTGCTGTTTGCCTCTTTGCATTTTATTTATTCAACTGACTACATGGGAGGAATTGATTATATATGTAACGATGAAATACCAGGGCATTTCCGCTTCTTTTGTTAATTCCTGTGGATTTGCCTTCTCAGCATGCCAAAGCCAGGCTTCCATCAGCTGTCAAAATGTAGCCGCTTTGAGAGGCTCACAGGAGTCTGGGGAAAGTTTACTAGGGAGGGAGTGTGGTAAGAGGCCTCCCGTGCCTGCTAGTTTTGTGTGCTAGAATGCAAACTTAGCAAGGCTTCAAACGGTAGTGCATATAAGAGAGTATATTTCAGGCTACCATGCAATAGACCTTTAGAACTATCCCTCCAGGTTTCTAAGATAGGTTTCTATTTCCTAACCACTGAGATGGTATTTCTATCTGGTCCAGGACTGTGTAGACCTTGACATCATGCATTTGCTCAAACACAGTCTAGAAGTCCCAAGACTCATATTTGGGAATAGTGTTTCCCCCTTTCGATAGCTATGCTTATTCCCTGCATCAGCAACAATTCACATTGTCGTGATCGTGCTTAACACTAACTTGCATGCACTCTCCTATTTTTAATCTTATTGCTTATGACTACCATCCTACAGATTAAATAACAAGAGCAAGGAGGGCTAAATAATTTGTTCACAGTTACCCTACCTGTCAGTTGTTAAATAAAGTATCATTTGGCCATTATTGTAAAATTGTAGTTAATTTTGGTTATGGTTAGATAATGAGTGGTATATTTTGCCATGAGTAAAGAATATAACAAAAGGTTTGTGCTAATATTCTGATGTCTTACAGAATGTACCTTTATCTATTTTTTTTGTTCTCTCCTCTGTCTTCTCTAGCCTACGTGCATTACCGTCAAGTTTAGCTTGATAGAAATCATCATGGAAAAGCCAAGGTCATCACTTCCCCAAGCCTGGCCCACCTCTGTACCTCCTTCAACATCTTGTCATCACTTTGTCTCTGGCACTGGCTGTTACATAGGATATCAGGTTTACATGAGTGGATTTTTCATGAAAAAGAGGAAAGGATAAAGAAAAACTATAAATCTTCAAGGCCTACCAGTCAAAAAACAAAGTGTGTTATGTGTATTTGGAGAAGCAGCAGAAGAAATGGGGATTTCGAGGATACCAGGGAAGGAGTTAAATTGAGTACTACCTGGGCCTATTGGTCATATAGTGATTCAAGCAAAGCTTGAAGTAATTCACCTAGAAATGAAAACAAATAATTTTCTCAAGCATTATGTTATTTTAAGAGATTGATATGGTTAAAAAATTCCTAATTAATGGAAGCCACACAACTGATATTTTTAACAAGTATCCTGGGTGGAGCCTTTTTTATTCCAGTCAATCTATCTCCCAGACATACCAGAAGGATAGGGGGTACTGTGTTATCACAGAGAGAGAGACAGAGAGAGAGAGAGAGAGCTTTGAGACAGAAATCCTGACATGAGAGACTCAGCCAATCACCCTGCTGTACAGAGAGCGAGCGCTGAACTCTGTTGTTTCTGCCTGCTGCTTTTTCAATAATGTTCCTCTATTTAGACTCCTTCAGGAAATGAGATATGGAAATTAAAATTTTCCCCATGTAGAAAAAAAAAATCTCAGATTAATGGGTAGCCCCGATGATAGGAATACATGTTCTAAGGAATCAAACCGCAGCTGTCGGCTTACCTGGAGATCCCTCTTTTCACAACACAGCTTGCGAGAGCCCCTCCAGCAGTGGACTGTGGCTTAGTTGCTCCTGACACCGGCTGCAAAGGCAGCATTAATATTTGCACGGCAGCAGCTCGAGGGCATGAACACAGGTCCACTGATCCAGCAGCAACTCCGGGCACACCTTGCCTGCCTTTGCAGGCAGACAGACCCAAGACACACCCCCTTCAAGAAGGAAAAAAATGCTTTTCTGCTAACTCTCTCTGCCCCTTAGAGTCGATATCAGGTTTGGTAAGAGGAAGGAGATCAGGGCCCAGGACTTACTGATTCTCCCTGCAGACTTAGAAATCACAGAAAGGAAATGGGAGGAAAATACTCTAGGGGCACATGGAACGCCTCTGACCTTGTTTATGACAAGGTGCCACTCCATTGAGCTCTTCTGTCCAGCCTCTGGACACCTCGGGTCATACCCCATGAAGCTGAAGGAATGCAGCCCTTCGTGTGTAATTCCAGGGGCATGGGGGGAGATATTATGCTTCCGTTTCCAACTTTTTCTGCTCAAGGCTAAAGAATCAATTTGCTGCTTTCCCAGATGTAGGAACTTCAGACTTCTGGGTAGGGGAGTAAGAAATGGGCGCTGGCAGAAGACAGCAACAGGGTGTGTGCTGAGAGTGGATGCTTTCAGTCTGCTCTTTGTCCTTAGAAGACCCAGAGCTAAACCTGATTGACTTCTTTAATACACATGAATTTCCTTTCCAAGGAGTCATGCAACTTGAAACCTATGAAGGGCCAAGTTTCATTAGGTGTTATACCTTTAGGCACGTTGACTCATAAATTACTTTTGGTCAAAGTAACCGTGATGCTGACCCCCACATCTACCTTAGGCAGATATCATTGTATTATGGAGTGATAAGGGGGACAATAATATGCTAATTATCAGAAATGCTGCCAAAAAGAACACAACAGGTGTTTCTGAAATCCATTGACTTTTTAAATTTCAGATTAATGCGAGGGTATAAACAATTAGGTTACAATGTTTGCATTTGTTAGGAAGAGTCCCTGTAATCCGTTGATTCATTAATTTTCTTTTTCTGCCTTTAAGCACTCCATATTTTACGAATGACTGGAGGTGGCTTCCAATGCAAATGCACAAAATAAAATAGTATCAGAGTAGAAATAAAGAAACATGAATTACAAAACTCTATATAAACTATATGAATTATCAAAAGAGAAGCTATATAATCAATTAAGAAAAATAATGCAAATAACAATCTCTGGGATTATCATTTTTCATAAATTGAAAACTTAACTCGCCGCGGTTCACTGACTGGTGCTCTCTGGGTTTCCCATCGATGCCCACCTCTCGCCCCCTGACCTGGAAGACCGAGCACTCAGGGCCGTGGGGCTGGTGGCCGGGACCCTCCGCGGCCCGCCATGGGCCCGCACCGGAGACGCAAGCCGGAGGCCCCGACGGGGCGCACCGCGAGCCCGAGCCCCGGCCCCTCGCGGCGGCACCCGTCCCAAGGCACTTCCTCCCGTCAACGTGTTCAGAGGAGACCTTTGTGGTTAAAGGAGATCCGAAAACCTCAGAAGAGCACAAACCTCTTGTTAAGGAAACCCCCCTTCAGCCGCCTGGCAAGAGAAACATGTAATAAATTTGCTCGTGGTGTGGACTTCAATTGGCAATCCCAGGCCCTGTTGGCCCTACAAGAGGTAAAAAGATGTCAAGGCATAATTGGGTGAGGGCTGAGTGTGGAAGGAGGCAATCTTGAATTCTACCTGGCTCACTGGAGTGTGACATACTGAACCTGGCCTCTTGAGAAAGAGCAACAAGGCAGCAGAAGCATTTCTAGTTCATCTCTTTGAAGATGCTTATCTTCTCACCTTACGTGCTGGCCGAGTTACTCTTTTCCCAAAGGATGTGCAACTGGCGAGAAGGATCCGAGGCATTCAGAAAGGATTGGGCTGAGTTCCTACAGCCAGTGTTTCTGGGTGATGCAAGGGACTCTCTCTGGAGCCACAACTAGATCCAGTGGAGTCTGAGGTGCTGCCTGGGCTTGGCTATCTCTGAGCAGTGTGTTCATGTTGCTTTTTAAATGTTTTTTTTTTTTTTTTAAAGAAGGAGAAGACTGCTTATTCCTCTGTAACAGAGGTAATATATAAGATGATCAACACAGTTCCAGAGGACT